>PIJE02002544.1:20000-22500 GCA_002895965.2 Coryphaenoides rupestris
AGTCGCACACTAAAAGAATGAATGAATCGAGAAAACATCCTCATTATTGTCGGTTTAGTGACTAAAGAACGCGGTGGAACGTGCAACGGTCCGAGCGACGACGACTTTCCGGAAGCCGCTTTTCATCCCAATCAGCTTCTGCTCTGTACAGCAGCAAACAGCCCTGCTGCCCACGGAACCACCCCAGAGGAGGAGGAGGAGGAGGAGGAGGAGGAGCAGGAGAGAGAAAGAGGAGAGGAAGATAAGGGGTTTTACAGAAATCGATGGAGAGCGATTAAGAAGAGTAGGATGGAGGATAGGAGAAGCTAGAGAGAGAGAGAGAGAGAGAAGAGAAAGAGAGAGGAGAGAGAGAGAGAGAGAGAGAGAGAGAGAGAGGTGGTGGGGGGATGAAGAGAAGATTGACAAAGAACAAGCAAAGAAACACAAGGATGGAGAGTGAGAGGGAATTAAGAGGAGGAGGAGAAGGGGTGAGGAGGGAGGAGGAGGAAGGGGGAGAGGGAGGAGGAGGAGGAAGGAGAGGAGAGGAGGAGGAAGGGGGAGGAGAGGAGGAGGGGGGAAGGGGAGGGGGAGGAGGAGGAGGAAGGGGGAGAGAGAGAGGAGAAGCAGGAGGAGGAGGAAGGAGGAGGGAGGGCAGAGGAGGAGTAAGGTGGAGGAGAGAGGAGGAGGAGATGGAGAAGCGATTAAGTAGAGTAGGATGGAGGATAGGAGAAGCTAGAGAGAGAGAGAGAGAGAGAGAGAGAGAGAGGTGGTGGGGGGATGAAGAGAAGATTGACAAAGAACAAGCAAAGAAACACAAGGATGGAGAGTGAGAGGGAATTAAGAGGAGGAGGAGAAGGGGTGGAGAGGAGGAAGGAGAAGAGAAGGAGGAGGGAGGGCAGAGGAGGAGTAAGGTGGAGGAGAGAGGAGGAGGAGATGGAGAAGAGTTGACAGGAGAAGCTACAAAAAGCAGCTATAGAAAGCTTGGGGGGGGGGAGGAGGGTTAGAGGATAAAAAGAGACGGGGAACAAAGGGTTCACTTCTATCTCTCTCTCTCTCTCTCTCTCTCTCTCTCTCTCTCCAGGGTTATTGGGTAGAATAGATCCCGCCCCACGGCACAGACCCCCCCCCCCCCCCGTGCAGCCGTCACCAAACGGCTTTTAGTTACCCAACCTCTCGGCCCACACACACACGCACACACGCACACGCACACACACACGCACACCGACACACACACACACGCACACCACACACACATGCACAACACGCACACACACATGCACACACCACACACACACACACGCAAACTAAATCCCCCGCCCCAGGTGTAATTGTGTTATGATAGGCTTGCTTCATTCATCTTCATTCTTCTCTCTCCCTCTCCCTCTCTCCCTCTCTCTCTCTCTCTCTCTCTCTCTCTCTCTGTGTCTGTGTCTGTCTCACGCCCATCTCGGCCGCCCACGTGCTCGCCCCCTAATCAGAACAAATAAAAAGTCCATTAAGTTTGCCGGAGTCAAGTGCGAGCAGCGAGAGACTCAATTAGTGACGGTGATTCTCGGTGAGTGATGCCGGCAGGAAATTGTTTTCCGTCTCGACACGAGCGAGCCAGGGTCCAGCTAACACAGGTGTGTGTGTGTGCGTGTGTGTGTGTGTGTGTGTGTGTGTGTGTGTGTGTGTGTGTGTGTGTGTGTGTGACCGAGGTGTGGGCGGATCTGGCCAAGGTTGTAGTCTCTTCTTTCACAGGACTTTTATAGTTTTCTTCAGTTAGCAGGACGCGAGAGCATTGGCGTCACACAGGTGGACCGCCCGTTAGCATACGACAGCGAGGCTGCGCGGTCGCACGTTAGCGTCGGACAGCTAGGACAGCACGTTAGCGTCGGACAGCTAGGACAGCACGTTAGCGTCGGACAGCTAGGACAGCACGTTAGCGTCGGACAGCTAGGACAGCACGTTAGCGCACAACGACTTGCTATCTCCTTTCGCGGGGGTACGCCGCACCGACCGCCCGCTAGATCTCCAAACGCCAAGCTAACCTGGTCGATGGGAGGTTCCCATTATGGTCCCAGCGGCTTTACTGTCCCCCGCCTGCCGATCACAAACGTCCACAAACGTCACCTCTGCTGTCAAGACGGCCGCTGTTTCGCCGTCGTCTCCTCCTGACTTCCGCTGTCGGACTCGTCATCGTTTTTATTTCTGCAGCGCTGCAGATTTGTCGGTCACGTCTTGCCGGGGGAGGCGGGAAACGGGAATGGAGGCCCGCTAAACTCATTTGCGCGCGAGCGAGCCAGCTAGCTAGGTCTGAGGTGCAGCGGCGCGTGAAAGGAAAGAGAGACGGCAGCTCCTGAGCTTGCAGAATCACCACCACTCTGTTCCCTCCTCCATCCCTCCTCCATCCCACCTCCATCCCACCTCCATCCCACCTCCATCCCACCCCTCCATCCTCCCTCCATCCCACCCCGGGGGGTCCACCACAACGTACGTGCTCAGCGCCTGACACAGGAAGTCACGGTAGACGGCTGTCAAA
>PIJE02002544.1:27500-37500 GCA_002895965.2 Coryphaenoides rupestris
GCAGAGCAGAGCTGGGTGGTGGGGGGGGTTGTAATTGAGGCGAGGGATCACAGTGGACTGGTGCATGATGGGTCAGTGGCCTCTCATCGTCACCCAGGGTTCACACATGCACACGCTCCACCTGGCTGCCCTTACCGTGACACACACACGTCCTCCTCTTCCTCCTCCCTCTCCTCGTCCTCCTCCTCGTCCTCCTCCTCATCCACCCTCTCTTTGTACTCCCTCCTCCTCCCCCTCCTCCTCCTTCTCCTTGCCCTCCTCCTCTCTCATCCACCCTCTCTTTGTACTCCCTCCTCCTCCCCTCCTCTTCCTCCACCTCCTCCTCTCTCATCCACCCTCTCTTTGTACTCCCTACTCCTCTTCCTCCTCTCATCCACCCGCTCTTCCTACTCCCTCTCCTCCTCTCTTCCTCTTCCTCCTCCCTTCCTCCTCCTCCCTTCCTCCTCCTCCTCCTCTCCTCCCTCTCCTCCCCCAGGAGAGGGAGGAAGGTGGTTCTCCGTGGGGTGGGAGGTGATGAAGATGATGATGAGGAGGAGGAGGGGGGGGGGGGGGGGGGGGTCTGTCTTTGATCAAGGTTCCAGTGACAGTTCTGGGTTGTGTCAACACACCGGGCCCCACGGTGCCCGGTGTGTGTGTGTGTGTGTGTGTGTGTGTGTGTGTGTGTGTGTGTGTGTGTGTGTGTGTGTGCGTGTGTGTGTGTGTGTGTGTGTGTGTGTGCGTGTGTGTGTGTGTGTGTGTGTGTGTGTGTGTGTGTGTGTGTGTGTGCTTCTACTGATGTTTGATGTGTTTGATGTGCACGTTTGATTATGGATGACAGCAAATATATGTCTGCCATTCATTAAAGAGAAAGAGAGAGAGAGAGAGAGAGAGAGAGAGAGAGAGAGATCATAACACATGGATGACAAGTTCAGAGAAGGTGTATTCCACTATTTACTCTTCATTCATTCGTCATTAGGCAGACGGGCATCTAAGCCAGAGCTACTAAGCCAGGACTAAGACTCACCTTAAACTCCTCAGAGGTCCTTTTTCTACGATTTAAAATAACTGCGTTGGATTTAATCGCAAATGCACCTCAGGATTCCTCGGGGGAAGCGAAGGGAAGGGAAGGGAAAGGGAAGGGAACGGAACGGGGGTAATCGGGATTCAGGCGGAGAGCGATCCGGCAGAAACACGTACGCATCAACACGGCCCAGTGATCAGCGGGAATCTGATCTCAGAGTCCAGACAAGCGCTTTACTCTTCTCACTTATTGGATTAGGTTTGGGACGTAGAACGATCGCAGGTTCCCACCAAGGAACACCATTTGCGGGCGTGAGGAGCAGGTAGGGTTAGGTGGTGTCTTGCTCAGGGACACCTCCACACTTAGCTAGGAGGGAGGAGCAGGTAGGGTTAGGGTGGTGTCTTGCTCAGGGACACCTCCACACTTAGCTAGGAGGAGGAGCAGGTAGGGTTAGGTGGTGTCTTGCTCAGGGACACCTCCACACTTAGCTAGGAGGAGCAGGTAGGGTTAGGTGGTGTCTTGCTCAGGGACACCTCCACACTTAGCTAGGAGGAGGAGCAGGTAGGGTTAGGTGGTGTCTTGCTCAGGGACACCTCCACACTTAGCTAGGAGGAGGGGGAGGAGCCCCGGGATCGAACCAGCAACCTTCCTGTCGCCAGACAAACCGCTCTTATACCTCCTGAGCTACTAAACACGAATTACAATCAACGCGCATCAAATAAATAACCCTCCGCGCGTGGTATTGGCAATTAAACCAGAAATGTGTTTCTGCCGTCGCGAGACAGCCACAGCTCATCATACAGCACGCGTGTGTCTCATTCTTTTAAGGTGCGTTATGATGGCGTGGAGCAGGGCTTTGTAGTGATGCGAGAGACGAGAGAGACGAGAGAGAGACGAGAGAGACGAGAGACGAGAGAGGCGAGGCAGGCAGGCAGCGGAACAGACAGCTGATCAATCAACATGTTGTTGTTGTTGTTGTTGTTGTTGTTGTTGTTGTTTAGCGTAGGAGGCAATCCCCCTCCCTCAGTCAAACGAAAAGGGGGGTGAACACACCACAACACACACATCACGCACACACACAATACGACACAACACACACAACCACACACAGCTCGCGCTCGCACACACACACACGTCGGCGATACGTGTGTGAAAGCGAAGGAGACCTCCTCTCTCCTAACCTGTCAACGCCGTGAAGCACGGTCGGTTACCATGGTGATTGCGAGGAAGGGAGGAGGAGGAGGAGGGGGTTGGCATGGCGATGGTGTCGATGACCCGGAAATTAAGAGTGACAACTAGGAGGCGGAGACGAAGAGGAAGTGAGAGTGAGGAAGTTTCACTTGCGCTCTCTCTCTCTCTCTCTCTCTCTCTCCGTCTTCCTCTCTCTCTCTCGCTCTCTCTCTCTCCAGTCTCGTGTCGCTTACTCTCTCTCTCCTCCCCTCTCTCCCTCTTGCTCTGCTCTCTCGTCCCTCTCGTCGCTCTCCTGCTTCTCTCTCTCTCATCTTCAGTAGGCCTCGTTTCCTCTCTACCCTCAAACCTCCATCCCTCCTCTCATGTAAAGTTTTTTCGAATAGATGTTTCCTCGTACAAAACCCGTGTGTTCGTCCGAAAGCCCTGAGGGCGGAGTAAAAACCTTCACACACCACACACACCCAGCACACACCACACACACACACACCACACACACACACCAAGCACACGAAACAGCACACACACACACACGCACACACTTGCCTCTTGGCTTGTCCAGCTACTAGCTTGTATCTGCAGGGCGAGGTAGCAGTCATTAGGAGGGTTGGCTTTAGAAGAAGCTGGTGAGGGGTGTTGGTAAGGTGCTGCCAACAGATTATCATTTTATTGTCCATTTTCTAGGTGTTCAGAGAAAAGCTAAAACAAATGATAAATGATGACGAATTATTAAAAAGAAAAATTATTAATCGTCATCAAAACGTATCGTCGATGCGTTCAAAATACATTTATACAAGCAAAGCGTTTCGTGTATTCATCAGCGTCGTGTACCACGATAAAAAAAACCAAAACGATTCCCTTTTGAATACCGAACACTATTGAACGCTCGTACCGGAACGCATTATAATGCATTATTGATGATCGCTCCATCTCTCCCGCTGACAGAAAACAATATTCCGGGTCTAAAAGGAGAAGCACATAACATAGACTCCACTTAGACCGGGAAATGTCACCGTAAGAAAAAAAAACGGTGCGTAGAAATAGCCGTGGAATCGCTGCCGTTTTGTTCAAAGGTCAAAGACGGCGACCTCCTCGTGGAAGGCGGCAAACGAAACGAGCGATCATTTACGATCTATAGGCCCGTGTACAGGCGTGTATAAGAGGCCGTTCTGTGTACAGTATATGATAGAGATATGTAGCCGGAATATTAAGACGCTTAAGACGCCATCGGTGCAGAGCCGGCCACATGGCGAGCGCGTTCTGTTCCGGGCTGTTCCGTCCCTGCGCTGCGCTGCGCCGCGTGCCAAGGGAACCTGGGCTCCGGCGACGAGCAGCTTTGAAGCCTCGTTCTTCGCCCGCGAGCGAGCCACCGCGGCGCCGCCACCCTCGCTCGCTCGACAGACCTCTCTCTCTCTCTCTCTCTCTCTCTCTCTCTGTCGTTGTCTCTCTCTCTCACTCTCTCCATCACTCGTTCTGCCCTTCTTCTATCTCGTAATCGGTCTTGGAGGGAGGCGCCCTATCTCTCCATCACTCTCGCTGTTCCGTCTGCCGCCTCTCTCTCTCTCGCCCATGTCCTCCATCTCTCCCACGCTCCTCCTCCTCTTCCTCCTCTCCTCCATCCGCAGTGGTGGTCCATTCAGCCTCTAGCCTTCCTCTCTCCTTCTTTATCTCTCTCGCTCTTTATCTCTCTCGCTCTTTTTCATCCTCTCTTTCTTCCTCTCGCTCTTTCTCCCGTCTGCCCCGGAAGGCGAGAGAGCCCCGTGATGATTCGCTGAACTTGTGTGTACAAATCAGCCGGCCATGCAACCTCCCCTCCCCTGTTCTGCTCTGCTCTGTTGCTCCCGGGGGGGGAGACACAAGGTCGAACAAAGAGTCCTCACAGTTCAGGAGTTAAGGTTGTGTCGCGTGGTCAATGTAAAATGTCCACAGAAAGAGGAGTCCTCACAAAGAGGGGCCCGGGTCCATAAGGTTGTCACGTGGTCCCTGACCCATGATCCTCGGGAAATAGGCCTCATAAATAGTCCTGTCAAATAGTCTCGGTAAGACGTCCCCCCCCCCACCCCCCACCCCCACCAATAGTCCTCATGAGCGATCAAACAGTCCCCAATAATCTCCCGTTAATGCTGAGGAGCTAATTTCATGGTGCCTACACAATCCTAACAAGGTCCTCAAAAAGCTCTCAGGAAAGTTCTCAAAAAGACCTCGCGTAGCTGGATAATCCCTGCATGGCTCCGGGGGTCCTGCGAGGTCCTCCCGGGGGTCCTGACATGCCAGAATGCACACGGCAAAGGACGCCGCCGCCGCCGCCTCTCATTGCAGAACCCCCGGCGGCGGCGGATTGGCTTCGGTCAGTCAGAACACGAGCGCGAGGAAGGAATCGAGGAAGGGGAGGATGGAGGCACTTCAGAACGGCCTCTCCCGAGGACACCCCCAGATAACCAGACTGGAGTGGAAAGACTCAATTTGTTTAATTTAATATCTCAATTGAATGTCGCGTTATCAGAGGCGGAGAACTTGACTGTTTTCCATGCGGGGAACTGAGACGGAAAAGAGATTGTATTCAGAGATCGACGAAGATGGAGAGTTGAGTTTTTCCGCACAATTATGATTGGGGCCGTTGGTGATGATGGCGAAGGGGGACGGATGGTTTTCGATGATGACAATTATTGCAATCGGCGAAGGAAGCCGCGGAGCCGACGTCGTTATGGTTTTGACGACGGCAATAATAAAAATGATGATAATCGTGATTATCATGATTATGACAGTCGGGAGATGATTGCGACAATGATTATGGCGGCGAGGGAGACGATGATGGCGTGATAAATAACGATGATAAGGATAGTGATCATGACAAGGATGATAATGACGACGATGATGATGACATCATAGCTGATGATGATGAGGAGGAGGAGGAGGAGTCTCCTGCCATTCAGAAGCCACCCATTCTGCGGCTGCCTACACATTTTAAAATGCTTCCCACACACTGAGTGAATGAGCCACTGATTGCACCATTGTGTGTGGATGTGTGTGCGCGTGTGTGTGTGTGTGTGTGTGTGTGTGTGTGTGTGTGTGTGTGTGTGTGTGTGTGTGTGTCCATTACTTGGCCATTACCATAGCCTGATATCAGACGGAATTGTCAACTCGTTAGAGACAATTTGGGTCTGACATTGCTTCCGCGCAAAAACCAATTTCCGTGGCGTGTGGGCGAGAGGGGATTTGATTTGCCCTGACCAATCACGAGAGGCCAACGCATCCGGCCCTCAAGCGGACGTTCATCTTAAAGGGGACATATTATTACGCCGCCAGGTGTGAGTGTGATGAGCCATCGCGAGCCGTTTCACGATTGCCACGTGACTACCGTCTCGTGACATCACAAGTGGGAATGTCCCAATGCTCCGAAATGCTCTAAAGGTTGACCCATCTCACCTTCCTTCTCTCCCCACCTCCTCGACCTCCGTCTGACCTCCACCGTTCCCCATCCCCCCCACCACCACCACCTCTTCCTCCCTCGCCTCCATCATCTCCACCTCCACCCTCACCCCACCACCTCCAACCTACAGCCCCACCCAGGCGCTGGTGGGGGAGAAGTACGGCAGCATCCGGGTGCCCGGGGAGGTGGACTCGGCGGAGTTCGAGAGGATCCTGGACGCGGCGATGGAGGCGGGCCTGGACACACACATCCTGGAGGAGTGGTACTGCCGCGACGAGAACTCGGTGCCGCCCGCCTACTACCTCAAGCCCAAGGGCCAGCTCCTCAAGAACTACCAGAACTCGGTGAGACGGCGGCGGTGGTGGTGGTGGTGGTGGTGGTGGTGGTGGTGGTCTTAGAGGGACTCTAAAGTTTGTGAGAAGGACTTTGTTGGAAGAGGCAAGGAGCCGAGAGAGGAGAGAGAGAGACCAGAGGGAGAGAGGAGAGAGAGAGGGAGAGGAGAGTGTCAGATAGAGGGAGGGAGAGAGAGAGAGAGAGAATGGTGTCAGAGACCAGAGAGAGAGTGTTCAGAGAGAGGGAGAGGGAGAGAGAGAGAGAGTGTCAGAGAGAGGGAGAGAAGAGAGAGAGAGAAATGTGTGTCAGAGAGAGAGAGAGAGAGAGTCAGAGAGAGGGAGAGGAGTGTCAGATAGAGGAGGGAGGTAGAAGGAGAGAGAGAGACATGTGTGTCAGAGAGAGAGAGAGACAAACAGCGGTAACAGTGACATTAGCATTGTGTTAGCCGGTATGTTTTGGTCGTCATGGTAATGCGCGCTAATGTGAGCGGCCATTAGCGAAACATTAGCATGACGTCACGCGCGTGATGTACCGTATGTAGTCTACGACACCGTGCCGACGTGTCCGGTTGTAATGCTAATGGAATGCTAATGATCCGGACACGGGTCTCAGGGTCACATGACAAATGTATGGGACGACATTTGTGTCCGTGCGTGTGTGTGTGTGTGTGTGTGTGTGTGCGTGTGCAAGACACTTCGTCGATCCTCGCATTAGCATTCAGGTGACTTGTGCTGTGCTAATGAAGGCGAGCGATAGCAATCTCCTCTTTCTTCAGCGAGAGGAATTGAAATGTTTCAGCGTCGCGCCGTTAGCGTTGTTTCCACGGTAACTGCCCATGAATTGACTCGTTACGATTTTCGTCCGTTTTCAGTTTTCATCATATAATCATCGGAATAATTCGTTTGTGGAAACACTTCGATGCGCCGGCAAACCGAGCTGAACCTACGAAATGCGAACGCTGAACTAAACAACTGAACGCCGCGTATGTCCTTGAGCTTCGGCTACACAAATAGAATGTGGACTTTGACAACGTATGATAGCAGCAACACAAAAAATCGAAGCGAATTCAGAAAACAGATTTGATAGGCTTTTTCAGATTTTATATATTCTAGTCCCCGCATGAAATTCCTGGCCTTGAGTTTCCATTCAGACGTCGAAAAATAAAGAAAAAACACGCTTTTATTCCCCGGAAACCCACCACCACCACGCAACACCACCAACACCACCTTCACCACACCCACCCACCACCACCACCCTTTTCTCCCCGATGATATCTGCTCCGTGCTAGCGAGGTGTCGACGAGGGTTAGCCAGCGTGTCAGGTCAGAGGTCAGAGGTCAGAGGTCACCCTCCCTCGCGCACCGCTATCTGTGCTAGAGTGGGGCGCTATCATTGCGCCGCTAACCAGCTAACCGGTGTCGATAAACGACATAAGACTTGCTTCGAGCGATCACCCAACCTCTCTCTCTCTCTTTCTCCCTCTCTCTCTCTCTCTCTCTCTCTCTTTCTCCTCTCTTCTCTCTCTCTCTCTCCTCTCTCCCTCTCTCTCCCCGTCCAGATGGAGTCGAAACACCGGCGGCCAAGGCTAAGAACGACAAGGCCTGGAGGAAAGTGTCCGAGGAGATCAAGGCGCTGTTCCGGACCGGCCGTGCTGCAACCTGCAGGAGAAGGGCACCATGAAGCCGGCCGACGCCAAGAAGTTCCTCTGCTCCGGTGAGTCCAGATGCTTCTAGAACACTTGGCCCCTCTGGTCCAGATCTGAGTCCGGATGCTTCTAGAACACTCGGCCCCCTCATGGTGGTGAGTCCAGATGCTTCTAGAACACTCGGGCCCCTCATGGTGGTGAGTCCAGACGCTTCTAGAACACTCGGCCCCCTCATGGTGGTGAGTCCAGACGCTTCTAGAACGCTCGGCCCCCTCATGGTGGTGAGTCCAGACGCTTCTAGAACACTCGGCCCCCTCTGGTCCAAATCTGAGTCCAAACTATTTATTTTTCTATTTTATTTCCTATTTGACACTTTATTTGGCATTCATGAAACCGCCATTTAATTAAAAAAAATATTTGACGAGTGAAAAAGTAGGATTTTTTTTTTAAGTTTGAGGTTATATTAACGGCCAAGTATGTGGTGTGTGTGTGTGTGTTGTGTGTTTGGCTGTGTGTGCGTGCGAGACCTCAAAAAGCGCGCCAGTCACACACAGCGAGGACTTTGTATTCCATTATTCATTTTAATTGCGGCCCCCCTTTTTTTCACCAATTTTTCATCTCGCTCCGCACCTCAAAGGAGCGTCGCTCTCTTTCTTCCCGTTATCGGGGAAATCTGCAGCGACGGCGTTGTGCGCGTTAATTGAGCGGCCGCCGGCTTCACACGAGACCTCAAACACAACGGGGAGGGGAGGGGAGGCGCGAAACGTTCCGACACTCGTCTTGTTCCTTTTCCTTTCTCTTTTCCCCTCTCCTTTGGTCTTCTGCTCTCTCGCTCTCTCGCTCTCTCTCTCTCTCTCTCTCTCTGCCTCTTTTTTCAATGCGTCTACATCTCCCTCGCCCCCTAATTAGCAGGCAGTGATGAGGGCAGTACTTCATTTGGCCCGTGTGCTGGCACTGGGGCTTGACAGAAGCCCCAGTGCCAGCAAGATAAGATTGTGTCTCAAAAGTTCACATTTTAGATTTTTCAAAGTTGGACCAAGTTCCTCAGTTTGGTTTCGTTCGTGCGTTTTTCTTTTCCTTTTCTTTCTGTGCTCACACAGAAGAAGAGCAACCTTCGTCCGGTGCCGTCCAGATATCTTCTGGCTTCGAGTGCCAACTGCTTTTCTGTTTCGATTAGATGAGCAAATGACTTTGGGCTCACGTGAAAAGACAACACATTTTACAATAACCCGTTAAAGGGGCCCTACTGTGCCACCGGGTGTGAGCGTGATTAGCCATCGCGAGCCGTTTCAAAATGGTCATGTGATGTAAAATTGGCGTTGTGACGCAGTGACATCACAAGTGGGAGTGTCCACCTAGATGTCAGCCGACCCAGCGGACTGCACCAACTGATAAACTATCTCCTGTAGATCGTGTCGGCATACAGTACATCTCACAGTGACAATCTCAGTCACATCATGACTGAAAACAGGAGCTTTGGAAACAGACGGAAGAGTGACTGAGGCGTTTAAATTTAAGCGTACGAATGGCCGCGGGGGTCGCCAGGGGCCACGGCAGCCAACTCACTCAAGACCCACTTGAGTCTTGAAATAGAACTCCATCGCCGCTGACGACGCAAAACCGGCGAGTTCTAAACCGCCTCACACACTCGGGACGAAAGTGGGCGACGAAAGCGGATGGCGGCTCGTCGCGCGGAATTCGCCCGATTTTGGCGAACTAGGCGGGAGATAATGAGAGAGACAGAAGGAGTGGATCTCTGGGCCTTATAGTCTTACAGTATATATTGGCCCTCGGATGTAGCCGGCAAACTACAGCTGGTGTCACACACACACACACACACATGCACACACTCAAAGACGCACACACACACACACACACACACACACACACACACACACACACACACACACACACACACACACACACACACCCATCACTGCTCTGTTCTTCCATTTATATTCTTCAAACAACCGCATGGTCGAATGAGTCAGACGAGGCATGTAGTCGCATATTAGATATGGATTCTTTGGTAAAATAAATGTGTTTATTGTGGCCCGCTGTCCACTGGGATCCCGACGCCGTCACCCTCTTCTGTGTCGATGAGCCACAGTTTGAAAACCAATGATTATCTGTTTCATCGTTACTTTGGGGTTGTTGAACACCGTCTGCTGACTTATGTCGTGCGATTTGTTCCTGTCCGAAGTTCAACGTCTGTAAAATTGCAATGTCGAAGATTTTCCTGGAAATAAAAATGTCTGTAAAGTCACAATCTATGGCCGAACGAGGTAACACAATGGTGACTGAGCCTACGGTCCACCAATGAAAGCCCTTGCCTTGCATTTGCAGTATTTCTTTTTGGATATTAAGGACTGGGTGGCGAGTTGCCTTTGCCGCCTTTAAACAAC
>PIJE02002544.1:42500-60000 GCA_002895965.2 Coryphaenoides rupestris
TGGTGGCCACAACCAAAAACACATTGCTCATCTACGATAATCACAAGTCCTGCCTTCTGTCTGAGGTTGAAATCAAGGGGTCCAAGCACGGCGGGGTCGCCGGTGGAGTGGCGTTCATTAATGGTTTCACCTTGTCCAGCCATCATGCCTTGGCCTGGCTTGAGGCCAGCAAAGATGTCAATGTAATTGACCTACTTTACGGTTGGCCGCTTTACCAGTTCCATTGCTGGTATGAGGTCACCTGTGTGCAGTGCTCTCCAGACGGGATGTATGCCTTCTGTGGTCAGTACCTAAACAGTACGACCATCTTTCATCTGGGGAACGGTGATAAGTTGGCCACAGTGACTTCAGAGTTTTCCGGGGGCTTTGTCAAGTCCATCCTGGTTCTGGACACCATCAACCAGATGGTGATGGTAGACAATGAAGGCAGTCTCTCGGTGTGGAACACCAAAGACATCTCAAGCCCACGGCTGATGGAGGACTATGACTGTCGAGGGGACGAGAGCGAAGTGGTGAGCATCGAGTTATCCGAAGACCAGCGGTCTATTCTCATCTGCAAGTCCAGGAGCATTGAGGTGCTGGACACAAAGTTGTGGAAGATGGTGGAGAAGTTCAAAGCCAAACGTACTGAACTGTTTGTGGCTGCAGTGCTCTCCAAGAACGGCCAAAGCATTGTGGCCTCCATGGAGAATACATCCTCCATCTTTGTTTGGCGGAGAGACAGTGGACAATGCATGGCCAGTCTGATCGAGATCTCAGGGGCTATTGTCAAGCTAATCAAGTCCACCCACCACAACCTGCTCCTCTCTGTAGCCAGTAGTGGAGTGCTGTCTGTCTGGGATATCGACATCATCACAGCCATGTCCAACATCGATAAAACAGGAAAGAAGATCCAGACGCTGCAGTTGTCCGGCAGGGAGGACTATGTGTTTACCATGGATGGCTCAGAGGCCATCCACAAGTGGAACTTCAGCACAGGCTTCATTGAAACCGTCTTCAGGCACGAGGGCATTGTGGAGAACTGTGTGCTGACCTCCTCAGGGGATCTCATGGTGACTTCAGATGACAAGTGCTGTCAGTACATCTGGCAGACCGGCACCGGAGAGAATATCTTCCGCATCAACGGGCAGAAAATATCCCAGCTGCTGATTACCCACAACGACCAGTTTGTCGTGTCTCTCTGTGAGCAGAACGCGTCCAGGGTCTGGAGGCTCGCCACCGGGCACAAGGTGTGCAACATTTTAGTCACGCTCCAAAATGCTCTGATCACCACCGCCAACACTTTCCTGGTAGGAACGACAAAAAACAAGCTCCTGGCCGTCAGCCTTTGGTCGGGCAGCGTGTCCAAGAAGTTTGTCTGTGACGATGGCATCACCATCATCAACTTCAAGCTCATCCCCGACTGTCCCGACTGTGTGGTGTTCATTACATCTACGGAGACCGTCTTCATTTGGAGTGTTGCAGACGAGTCTGTCTGCAGGCGGGTCCAGCTGCCAACTCATTTCCTTAAGAACCTAGAAGACTTCCAGATTTCGCCGAATGGGAAACTGGGTATCGTCTCCAAGGGCGACGAAAACATTAACGTCCTGGACCTCCACAGCGGGAAACTGAGACTGGTCCATGCCGCCGGCATCATATGGCGTCAGAAGCTGTCGCGCGACGGCCGCTACCTGGTGTACATCTGCTTCCACAACAGCGACGAAGACGACGAGGCCGGCGTGGTCTCCAACCTGATTGTGATGCGCCTGGCTGACGGCAAAAGCATTGGCACGTGCTCGCTATACAAGACGCCGACGTACCTCTGCCTGTCCCAGCGGGCCCTCAACATCATCATCGGCTTCGAGGACGGCAGCATCGGCACATACACGGTGGTGGACCGTGTGGACGCCGCGCTCAAGATCAAGATCGCCACCTCCAACAGCCGGCAGATCGTCAACAACGCCTCGCAGAAGGTGCGCCCCAAGTGCGGCAGCCACTCCTTCAAGTCGATCGCCGACTGCATCTGGCGGGAGTCCACGGAGGTCTTCTCGAGGGACAGTCCCATCAACGTGTCGGACTCCGGCGAGGCCGAGACCATCGCCCCCGCCAAGAAGAGCGAACTGCTGCAGTGAAGAGAGGGGATATGGATCTGGGGGTGGAGGGATGAGGTGGAGATGGAGATGGGAGTGGTGGGGTTTCCTGTTTACAGCCACGTATGTCAGCTGCAGATCTACAGCCCGCTGGGTCGTTTCTGGGTTGAACACAATTACCGCTGCACTTGTTATGTCTTGCTTAACTTCCAACTTGATGTAATTCTGTTTGTTGGTTTGTTTGTTTTACACTTGAAGACTGTTAGATTGAACGTTTTTGTTTTTGATCTTTTGAAAATACGAGAGGGAAAAACTATCGTGTGTGGTATTAGTTTGCCATTTTGTGTCCTTTTAGCATTTGAAGTTATGATTCAAATGTCTCGGCTAAACATTTCCAAAGCCATTCCAGTGAATTCCACCATTCTCCCTTTGTAAATTTTGATCTATCTCACTTTGTGCACATTAAGCCATAATGTGGTCACCACAGGTACCGTTTATTTAAGTTTGTATGTTTGTATTTACATCAATTGGTACTGTACAAAAGGAAGAACAATGAATACTTGTACATATCTCTTAATGGCTGCTGCAGTTTTGTGCAACTCCTTAAAAATTGTTATGTTGTGCTTAATGCAATCAAAGTGAGTGCCTGGAATACAAGTGTTATTTTATGTGCAGATTAGATTACAAGAATTACGAAAATGCAGGGAATTTGTAAACACGACATACACAAAACCCACACAGAACAACTACAACTACAACACGCGCTCATCGACACAAAATTAAAACTGAAATCATCATTGTATTGAAATTAATTCTGATAGGAAAAAGTTTTGATACTTTGCCTACATTTACACTGAAAGTACCTGCATTTTCCGACACCATGAATACAATTGAGTTGAGTATACAGAACGGCATAGTTCCACATGCATACTACACATGCATTCGCGCCTTAACCAGTGTTCTTACTTTAGGATGAGCAACGAGTTGAGTTTGTGAATAAACGTGTTGAAAATTAGAAGAGGTCCGAGTGATTAGCCCGCTGTCTTAAATATCTTAGCCACAGCCCATTAATTCAGTCACAGTCACAAAATGTTGACTTTATATTCACTTTTACTTCCTGTGAAATATTAAGATAGCTTGAGCTAGAAAAAAGTATTAAACAGGTATTTCATTCAGCGCTACAAGATACGCTATCTCTGTCATCGACGGCTTAACTCATCCTCATAACGTAGAGATTAGCATTTTTAAATGTCATGAATTGGCATGAAAAAGGCTCAAATAAAAGGTTTATTGTGACGACGTGTCATGGAGTAGGTCACGATCGCCCGCGGCTGTGTCTTGCTAGTACTAGCATGTATGCTAGCTTGTTTTGGTCGTTTAATTCTACATCGATGAATATTGTTAAGTCGCGCGCATTTACGAGTTCCGGTTTATAAAAGACAAACAAATCTTCCGTCAGGGATGATGAAATCACAAAAATGACAAACCTGTCTCACTTGTACATGTAGTGTTAAAGGGCTAATCTGTCAAATATTGTACGTTTACCTCCGTTTCTTTTTCTCTGGCCCTCTGTTGATCCTTTGAGAACTGTAGCATTATTGAGCTTTAAAACTATGTCACTTCTTTTCAAAATCCACATTTTATAAATTGAGAAATATCATTCCTCGTATATTCGCCAAAGTCCTTTAAGTTTGGTGTTTTTTTTTTTTCCCGATTTGTTGACCGATGTTCGATTTGGTTTCGAAGGCCCGCGGAGCGAATTATCTCAGTGTTACGACGTGACGTTACGTTTAAGAAAAAAAATAAATAGATACGACAGAGAAAAACGTTTTATCTTTGCTATGGAGTTTATCTGAGTCCCCATAAGATATATCGGAATGCCACCTGAAGAGTATATTTGAATGTGTCCATATGAACGCCGGCCAACGGTATTATTACTGTATGTTATGTAACCTGAATGACTTTTCATAATTTAACTGTTTGCGACTCCTAGTTGATACTGGTCATGAATGTTTCTATGGTATTCTTTGTATTGTCCCGACTGATCTACCTGTTTAGAGATTTATATTTTCATAAATGTTGTACTTACATTTTGTTACAGAGTTGTTTAACTGGAATTCTAACAGAACAGAAAAAATAAAATAAAAACGTAGGTCCGAAGCAATATGAACTAGTGTGTATGCATTGTTTGTATGACGCATTTTAATGTAATAAAATGGTTAATTTCTTTGCCTCCAGGACTTTTTTCGCCCCATTTATTTTATATTCAGAGACGGTAAACCCGACAGAGCCTGTGATTGTGAGCGGGCACATCGGAGGGCAGTGCATTGTGGGTGAAACATTACGGGGACATCCTCTGGCCACACTGAGTCAGCGGCGTTGTCGCTGTAGCCGACGCTTGACCCTCGACCTTGAACTCCCGTCTCGTCTGCCCCTCCGCACTCGCTGGTCTTTGTTACATGGAGCCTAATATTTTACGACCACGAAACGACCCTTCTGATGATAATAATAATATAATTTTTTAGGTAGTTCCACATAATACAGTTCCACATAATACAGCACATACAAGGAGCAGGATAGTCTCGGGGTGGTTATGAGGGTGTTATCGATTACTGGTCCAACGATTCCGAGTTCGATACCCTCCACACTACCGACCGCGAGGCGTCCCAGAGCGAGCTTCCCGACCCCTCCCACCTCATTAATGATATTGATCGGAAATGTGCTTTGGAAAAAATGGCGTCTTCTCACTAAATCGTGTACAGGAAGCCAGTAACAACAAGGGAGACACGTGGTCTGGCTTCACCTCCTCTCTATTATGCCTGCTTTGTAAAAGCGTGGATTATAAAGTCGCACTGTTATATAACACGTTCAAATGACACATCTGCCACACATCTACCACACAGCTGTGGTATGAAGGGGGGCGTGGTTTAGCGTCGGTGTTGATACAAAAGGGGGCGGAGCGGCGAAGTTCCTGAGATTGACGCGGCTGTAGGGGATGAGCTTGATTAGACAGCGATAGATTGACATATATATTGGTTTTCCAAGGGGAGGCCGACTCCGTAACTCCTGAAGACACCGACAAAAAGAGATATTATTTGACGTTATGAAGCCATCAGGGGCAATCTTTAAACAGCTGAAATAAAAAGCAGTTTTTTTCCGCATCGCCACGACTCCCGACCGAGTCTCCCTTCCGTTAACGAACCCGAACTAAGCCACGGACCATGGACGTGGCATTGTGGCAAGAAGCTTTGCTACCACATCTTTGCAAGATTCTCCTTGGCTAATGTCTATTCGCGTGCACGTGTGTATGTGTGTGTGTGTGTGTGCGTGCATGTGTGTGTGCGTGCGTTGAGTTACTTCTCTGGGATAAGCACATGGCTAATCCGCAGAGCGTCGATGCCGACAGCCTCACATTGAGACGCACACACACACAATAACCCGCCCACACACACACATGCACACATGTGCACAGACACACACACACACGGCCCACACACATACACACATGCATACACACACATGTGCACAGACACCACACACACACGGCCCACACACATACACACATGCATACACACACATGTGCACAGACACACACACACACACACACGGCCCACACACATACTGGTACACACATGCTAACACACACATGCGCACAGACACACCACCACACTACACGGCCCACGACAGCATACACACATGCATACACACACATGTGCAAGCAAAACACACACATCACACACACCGGCCCACCAGCACATAGCATACACACACGTGTGCGCACACACACATACACACATGCATACACACTCTCGGGGTGGCGGTGGTGGTGGCGAGGAGATGATTTGACGGCTCAGTAATTGCTTCGCCTGTGCGCGCCGTGGAACCGTCAGACAACCGTACAGAATATTTTCCCAACAGGAGCTGACATTGTCATTGTAATTAGGCCACGCATGTGCAAAAACACCTGGATCTCTGCCTCAGCTCACACACACACACACACAGGGACCACACACACCACACACACAGGACCACACACACACACACAGGACACACACACACACACAGGACACACACACACACACACACATGGTCCACACACACAAAGACATACAGTGCACACCCACACACACACGGAAACAGAGGACACACTCGGACACAAAGTACACACGTGTGTGCATGGAAACATTGTGTACACACAGACACACACACACACATACACACATATGCATGGAAACATAGGACACGCACATAAACACACGGCCACACATGGATGGAGCCATAGTACGCACACACACACACACACACACACACACACACACACAGGGACGGAAACATAGTACACACACACACACACACACATAGAACCATAGTACGCACACACACACAGGGACGGAAACATAGTACAGTACACACCACACACACACATAGAACCATAGTACGCCACCACACAACAGGGACGGAAACAGTACACACACACACACACACCACATAGAACCATAGTACGCACACACACACACCACACACACACACAGGGACGGAAACATAGTACACACACGACATCACACACACGCGGAACCCATAAGTACGCACACCACACACACGCCCACGCTGGTGGACAGAAGCATAAGTACGCGCACACACACACACAGAACCAAAGTACACACACACATACTGTATACAGTACACACATATATTGCACAGATAAACACTGACACACGCACAGTGTGCATACACAACACCACACACACACACACCCACCAGGGATAGAATTGCGATCGGCCAATAAAGTCTTGAAGGCAAAAAATAAAAAATAAAGAATGTAGCTTCGTGGCTTTAATTTCCCAGTGGCGTCCGTCTGTGTGTGTGTGGTGTGCAGGTGCGTGCGTACGTGTGCGTGTGTGTGTGCGTGTTGTGTGCGTGCGTGTGTGTGCATGCGTGTAGTGTGTCGCGGTGTGGCCCGCTGGCGCGTCTTGTGCTACTCTACCGTCACCACGGCAACAGTGGCTCCAGAGCGACCAGTGTGAGTGGAGGCCCCGCCCTCCCCCTCCCCCTCCCACCTCCCCCTCCCCTCACACCCCTCCCACCTCCCACCTCCCCCTGCCCTCCATGGAGATGGAGCAGAACTTGGTGAGGGTGGGGGTGGTACAGGAGGGGAGGAGAGGGTGGGGGTGGAGGAGAGGGTGAGAGTGAGGGACTGTATGACACACCGTTGGGGGTTGGCGATGGGTGAAGAGGGGTTGGAGGGGCGGGGCTAATGTGAAGACAACGTGACCGAGAACACGTGACGCTGTTGTGTGTGTGTGTGTGTCTGTGTGTTGAGTGTATGTGTGCTAGTTGTGTGTGTTGTGTGTGTGTGTGTGTGTGTGTGTGTGCTGTGTGTGTGTGTGTGTGTGTGTGTGTGTGTGTGTCTATCAACCAGGGAGGACCTCACCCCTCAAACTCCCTTTTGACTTCTTTGTCCAGTTCCATCATCGCAGTGACGTAACCCTTGTTAAAACACCATTCAGGTACAGAAAAACAGGCTAAATCTACTCCCTAGCAATCTATTTACCTAACGAGCTGCATTTAAAGACATTTTGTCATTTAAATACTTTTCTCCAAAGAGATTCACAAGTGAAGCTGAGAACAATTGGAGCAAACATCAAAATTGGAGTACATTTAAAAAAGAAACCCACATTTTATTATACATTCATGATACATTTATTATAAAAAATATGTAAATATGTTCAAGTGTTGAAGAAGCAATAAAAAAGCTTCATCACAAAAAACATGGAGGAACTGTTTTTGAGAATCTCTCTCTCTCTCTCTCTCTCTCTCTCTCTCTCTCTCTCACACACAGATCAAGGACAAGACCTCAATCTAAACAAACCGCACACCACCAGTTCACCTTTAAAGCCTTTAGACCCAGTTCACCTACATGTGTTAATGAGTGACCTGACCAGAGCCCCCCACCCCTCCCTTCCCAGCACTGGGCCGGCACAAACACACACACACACACACAAACACACACACACACACACACACACACACACACACACCTCCCCTTTTGTCTGCGCTTGTACAAGCCCTTGACCAGCAGAGTGCGGAATGTTGACAAAAGGCCGAGCGCCATCGATTGGTCCATTCGGTCGCCGCGGCGACAAAGCTCACATTCATCCGTACGCCGGGCCTGTTGACCTATTCAAAGCAGGGCCGTCATCGCGTCCCTCAGCGACGGGAGGAGAAGCCACCGGGGACAGACAATGACTCGGAGGAAATGTCATGCAAATGCACCGCAACACACACACCTTTACACAGACACACACAGGTACACACAGGTACACACACACACACACACACACACACACACACACAAGGACCGGACGATTATAGCTCCTCCCACGATTGTGTGTCTGTGTGTGTGTGTGTGTGTGTGAGTATAGCTGTGTGTGTGTCTAGGTGTGTGTGTATCGCTCTGTGTGTGTGCATGCATGCATGTGTGTGCGTGCGCATAGGTGTGTGTGTGTGTGTGTGTGTGTGTGTGCGTGTGTGTGTGTGTGTGTGTGTGAGAGATCAATGAAAATTCCCCGCAGGTGGGTTTCCGTCGTCTTCGGAGTCGGATGCTTAGATTCCGAGGCGGGAATCGAAGCGATCAACGGGAATGCCCGGGTTCAGAGGTCATGTGATGGAGCACATGACGATGATGATGATGATGATGAAGATGAGGACGATGGCCACAGATTCCCACCACAGCGATGACAAAGGATCTCGGGGCAGCGGTGGGGGTCGGTGCCGTACCGCGACCCGCAACAGCAAGCGCGTCGACATGGACATTCCCGAAAAGCCCACTTCCTGGTCAACACATTCCAACGCAGATGAGGGTTTCGTGTCCTTAACCTTGAACCTTAACACTCCAAATAATCAACAACCTCACGTCACGCTCAGGGCATCGCCTCAGACTACAGTACTATGTACCTAACTAGCCATAAATAAATACTTTTTAAATATGCACCATAAACTATGACCTACTTTGGCTCACGTCAGTAAAACAAACATCTCTCGAGGACTACTTTTTGCGGCGTTTTTTTTCTCGTACTCTTTTACTGCAAAAGTGTGTATCACAAGACAATAAAGTTCCCAATTGCGACAACGAAGCAGGACAAACAAAAGTACACACAATTCCCTCTCTTTTTTTTCTCTCTCGAGTCGATCGGAGATATAAGCGCCGGCTATTTACCGTTAAACACGACTCGGCCGTGATGACTGCACGTCTTGGCCGGCTGTTGACGACTATCCCAACTACAAACAACAATCGGTGGAGCGCCTGTATGCCTGCATGTAGCCCAACCAACACACACACACACACACACACAGACAGACACGCACATACGACACACACACACAGATACACAAACACACACACACAAGGCAAGAATTACCACTTGTTGTTCTAGAGGGGAGTACTATGCAGGGCAGGGTGTACTTAAGTTCCACGACTGGGCACACAAAACATGACTTTATTGTTTGTTTTTCCGCTCGTAAATCGTAACGCTTTGTCCACCCAAGAAATAAATCAACGCGTATCCCGGCCCCGGCGCAACATGCTAGCGACATGCCATTCCTTGGCGTGCTGCTACAAAGGGCTTAAGCGTGTACACTTAAATAGACCGAGGTGGATCGCCGCCAAGAAACGCTTTGTTTTACCGTCAAAAGGTTGCTAAATTTAGCCAAGCGTGTCGTCAATGTCTCATTGTCTTCATTAAGGCCTACCTGGGTGGTTAAATGATGGTTAATTAAATACAAATGTTCAATTAGGTTCATGATATGCGCACATGAAGTAACGTGCGCCATTCAATTGTGAGGGAACTGTCATGGACTCCCCGGGCCGATGAGTCGCTCAGCAGCTTCTGCAAGAAACTCGAGACTCACCTATTTGGAATTGACCTGGACTCATGCGTATTCCCTCCTTTTAAAAGCATCTTATCCCAGCTATCGTGCTGTTTACCGGCAAGGGCTCAACCGAGCAATGATGAAGCGCTTGAAACTCGTTCTATTCAAATCTTACTGTACCGTCAGCGATGTACTGTTGTCTCAGTCTCTTTGGACAGACGTACTTATTGTCGGTCGCTTTGGATAAAAGCGTCTGATAAATGCCCTGAATGTAAATGTTTGCTGGATCACGATGAAGTTTGATCTTCATCAAACTTTCTCATAGGTTCATGCCGACGTTTTCTGCAATTGTCAACTCGGAATGTGACTTTTATGTCAAAGCTCTTTGTGCAAACAACTCATTCTATGTATCTGTTGTCCTCAGTGTACAACAGGTACAAAACTAAGGATGCCTAGTTCAAATATACACAAGACAGAAAACGCAACCTGGCAACGCAGAAAGCAAACCGCCCTAAAGTCGGTTTGCTCAGCAAAGTCGGTTTGTGTCAGCAAGACACTTTGACAAACAAAATAATCCAAATTCAAACTAAAATGAACGCCCATGCACACAGAGCACAATCCCACAACCCTAAACTCATCTGTTGGCCGACCTGGTTGAACGTAACGTTGATCCGTTCAGTCAATCCAGCTCGAGAGGCCCCTCAGTGAATTCATTAATGGAGGTGGCCTCTCGCTAATCACTGTTGTGACAGTAGTCTGGGTGTGCTAATAATCCGAATCATAAGGAACATCAAAACATGTTTTGAAGGAAACATTTGTGTTGGTTAAACCTTCAAAAATGGTAAACGTATTGCATTTATATCGCGCTTTTATCCAAAGCTCTTTACAGTATTGCCTCACATTCATCCATTCACACACCGACGGCGGTGCCAACCATGCAAGGTAACAACCAACACGTCAGGAGCAGGTAGGGTTAGGTGGTGTCTTGCTCAGGGACACCTCCACACTTAGCTAGGAGGAGCAGGTAGGGTTAGGTGGTGTCTTGCTCAGGGACACCTCCACACTTAGCTAGGAGGAGCAGGTAGGGTTAGGTGGTGTCTTGCTCAGGGACACCTCCACACTTAGCTAGGAGGAGGGGGAGGAGCCAGCCGGGGATCGAACCAGCAACCTTCCTGTTGCCAGACAACTGCTCTTACAAAATAGCAACATGCAAAGCGGAAAAAGATGAAAGATTACGTCCACGCTCCACCAACCAGTGTGCAGATTATTTCTCTATTTTTAAGGGCCGTGTTATGTTACCCGTTGTCTGTGCCGAGGGGACGGCTGGCTCCCTCCCTCTTCGACCGGCTTCGAGTCAGTTCTGGTCTGGAGTTTCCCCAGGAGCAGCAGAGAAGAGTGGAAAGCAGACAGTGGTCGTCGGGGGGGGGGGAAAAAGAGGAGATGTCTGTTTCTGTGATATCCGTCGGCGAGTTTCTAAATGCACGTGATCCTGCCTATCGCAATTTCAATGGGGGGGGCGGCGGGGGCTGGGGGGGCGGCGATCGAATGCCCAGGTTATGGCCCCGGCCCCTCGTTGAGCTCCCCCTCCGGAAACGGAAAGCCTTCTTCTTGTTATTACAGAGAGCAAGGAGGCTGGATTTATCTGCTCTGTTACAACACACGCTATCATGTTAACACACACACACACCAGATATGTACACACACACACACAACACACGACACTTTTTCCATGCACACACACGCACTACAAGCACACACACACTTCTTTCCGATACACACCAATAGATACACTTTCTCCACACACACCACACACACACACACATTCTCTATACAGACGCGTACACACACACACATTCTCTATGCAAACAACGTACCACACCAACACACACACGCACACACCACATTACACACGCACACACACATTCTCTATGCAGACGGCGTACACACAGGACACACAACACACCACACACACACACACACACACACACACACAAAGAGCGAGACACCCAAACACCATCCTCTTGACATCCGATGAGAGGCTCGGGCAGACGAGACAACAGCTCACAACAGCCAGAAGTTGCCAGACTTGTTTCCAGCAGCCGGGCTTACTGTCCACCATTCATGTAGAGCAGAGGTCTCCTGTGTCTCCTGTAAGAAACACTCCTGAACCCCACAGCAGGGAGTCATCAAGTCTCTTTGATTCAGAGGAAATCTCTTCGATCTCTGTGGTTATTTCTGTCCGACTGGCACCCGATTATATTTAGGAAAAAATAAAACAGAGAAGAAGAAACTTTTTCTTTCATTAATTTGTGTGGGCTTTTTTGTTTTGGTTTTTTATCAGTTCATTTAAAATAAAAAATAAATACAAAAATACTAAAATACTAAAATAAATAGAAAATAAATAAAACGTCTTTCATTTGCGTGCGTTTTTTCTTTTGGTTTTTTATCAGTTCATTAAAAAAAATAGATATATATAAAAAATGCATAAATAAAATAAAAATAGGCCTCAATAATAACACTGTACAGCAACACATTGAGGACTGCAGGAGTTACAAAAGGTCAAACGTCACCTTTGACATGACGTCGTGTGTGTGTGTGTGTTATGAGTGTGTGTGTGATGTGTGGTGCGCGGGGGGATTATAAAATGCTCTCCTCGGTTTGCGTCACCTAGTGAAGCACCTTACGTCGGGGGCCGGGGCCTCCTCGGCGGAGAGGTGAGGGAGGGAGGGAGGGGAGGGAGGGGAGGGAGGGAGGGGAGGGGTAGGGAGGGGAGGGGAGGTGGAAGGGAGGTTAGAGGCCCCGCCTCCACACTGTACACTCGGACCCTGGGATCTCCGTGGGGAGACATGGGATCTGGAGTCACGGGTGGAGGGCTGGGAGGTCTCACACACACACACACACACAGCCACAGCCACACACACAGCAGCCAGCAGCACTCTGCTTCTACTTCAACAACAACACACACACACACACACACACACACACACCACCACCACCACAGCCATGCAAACATGTTCTCCTGTGAGGGTCTGGGGTGGTGGGGGGGGGCTCTGACATTTTATTCATTTTTATTTTGACATCTTCCACTGTGACTGGAGTATGACTTCTCTTTTTAACAAGTGCCACACCTTGGTTTAAGCGCAACAGGTAAGTCTGAATAATATCTGCCTCTCTCTCTCTCTCTCTCTCTCTCTCACACACACACACACACACACACACACACACACACACACACACACACACTCATGTTATTTTATTCCTGAGTGTTACCATGTCATATTCAAGTCACCTTCTGCTGCCATATGGCAGGTAAGGTGTACTCAGGTGTGTGTGGACGACACCTGTCCACCACCAGGTAACCATGCACAACGCTGCTTAAAAGCCTTGTGGTGAACCAACCTGTGAGCACTTTTATTAATTAAAATGAGCAAATAAATAATTAAATAAACGCCCATGATCAACTATACACAGTCATGTCAGCTCAAAGTTAATTACATTACATTTCACATTTCACATTTCACCCACCACATCCCCAGGTAACACACACACACACACAACACACACACACACACACACACACACACACACACACACACACAACCCAATGCAATAACAAGTTGATTATTCTAAGGGAATCATGGATTTAGTGTGTGTGTGTGTGTGTGTGTATGCATGTATGGTTGCATGGTTTTTTATTTTGTGCAGCACATGTCATATAAACTGCATCAATATGTATTTTAATGTTCACAATCATAAGGTTCGTTAGTTTGTTTGTTTCATTTCGTGGGGTGGGGGGCGCCTGTAATGACCCACATATGACTAACTAACTAACTAACTAACTGACTGACTGACTGACTGACTGACTGGCTGTCTGTGAGTGAGTGTTTAAGTTGGGACGCCCCAATGCCCCAAACCCTCCAACAGCAATGTTTGAGCAGTGTGTTTGAAGTACATGGTGATGTCATTGACTCAACAAGGCAGACCTACTGTGTATAAATGTCAACATGTGTGCGTGTTGTGCGTGTGCGTGTGTGCGTGTGTGTGTGTGTACTTGTTCCTGCTTCTCTTCTAAATATTGGATATCTGCCCAGCGGTGGATAATTAAATGATTGTCTATTGTGGTGAAAGTCGTTGCGCCGGCGGGCATATTAATGATGAGACTGAAACAAAAGTATGCAAATAAGAACGACTCCCGAGCGCCAGTGTATTTATACAACATTCACTCTCTTATGGAAATATACCAGCTTGATATACCAGCTTGTCGGTGCCACCTTAAAGCCACCTTAAGTGTGTCATGAAATAATAATCGTAATAGTAAAGTTTCCGTGTGCTTTAAGGTGTTAAAGGGCCAATTTCCCTTCCCTGGCAGTCCAAGTTCAACCACCAGTCGTGTGACTCTTTTGTGATATCTCTCAGCACGACGCTATTATTAATCGGACCGTTTTGTCTCTTAAGTACAGTTAAATGTCTGTGTGTGTGTGTGTGTGTGTGTGTGTGTGTCTGTCAACAACACAAAGTAAAGTAAAGTATATCCGGGAGCGACCGAGCACGCGTTCCGAATGTATTCGTGCCCATCGGCGCTCAAAATGTAAGCTAAGCTCGCATTATGATTTATGATGACTTATACGTTGTGGTTGTCGTCTTGTCTATTTCTAAGCAAAAGTGCGTGTCTGTGACGTGATGACGTAACGGTCTCAGAACCTCCGAGGTAACGACTATTAGAACTCTTGGGTGGGGTGGGGGGGGGGGGGGGGTGTTGTGTGGACAATGTCCTTGTTTTCATCCCACTGCTGCCTGAGGTGGTTGTGTGTGTGTGTGTTGATGTGTGTGTGTTGTATGTGTGTGTGTGTGGAAAGAACGTGTGATGCGTTACACATGCATTTGATTAGACACACACACACACACACACACACACACACACACACGTCGTCAGCAGTAATCAGATCATGTTAAATATACCAGCGAGCAGACTAGCCCCATCTGAAATCAGACTTTTACAGCCCACGTGTTGACGAGGCACTGTGTGACGGCCGTAGTTCCCAGCAACAATTCACCAGTAGCGTGCACGACTGAATGAATGATCAACCATCATCAAACACAGTAAATATCACGTGATAAACCCCTCCTCTCAGCGGCGGTGCCAACCATGCAAGGTAACAACCAACACGTCAGGAGCAGGTAGGGTTAGGTGGTGTCTTGCTCAGGGACACCTCCACACTTAGCTAGGAGGAGGAGCAGGTAGGGTTAGGTGGTGTCTTGCTCAGGGACACCTCCACACTTAGCTAGGAGGAGCAGGTAGGGTTAGGTGGTGTCTTGCTCAGGGACACCTCCACACTTAGCTAGGAGGAGCAGGTAGGGTTAGGTGGTGTCTTGCTCAGGGGACACCTCCACACTTAGCTAGGAGGAGGGGGAGGAGCCAGCCGGGGATCGAACCGGCAACCTTCCCGTCGCCAGATAACCGCTATTAACCTCCTGAGATACTGTCGCCCATTATGGCGGGTCGTCATGGCGACGGCCAGGGCACGCCAGGCAAACCATCTGATTGTAGGCCTACCTGGTTTTTATTCAAATATCCCATCCTCCCCTCCCAGAGCCTAAACTGGGCCTTCCCCCCTGGCTAGCCTCAGAGAACCATTTAGGCAAATTTTGTTTCCTACTTAGACCCGGAAGGAAAAAAATCCTAAATTAATCATTTCAAGTTGATCCCTTGTTACAATACACACACACACACACACACACACACACACACACACACACACACACACAAACACACACACACACACGCAGAGAGCAAACACGACCGAAAGCCATTTAGCAAGGCAGGCATGCGGCGGTGATAGCGCTGGAACAGGAAACGCTTTAGATTATCCACGTCCCAGATACGGTCACGGTTTTGGTCTCAACTGATTAGTGTGAGCGCTTTAAACTGCTCCACCGCCTACCACCTACCACCTACCACCTCCACCCACCACCGCACCTCCACCCACCCACCCACCAACACCACCCGCCCCTAAAATCCCTTTTCTAGTGTCAGTTGCTGCTCGGTCGGTACTTCCTCGAAATCAGCGGGAACATTTGTCTACCGTGTAGAATAAATTAGATTTTGTTAAGCATCTGCCATAAGTCCTTGTATTGACTGGCAACTGGAAGGTTGCTGGTTCGATCCCCGGCTCCTTTCCTAGCCAAGTGTCGAGGTGTCCCCGAACAAGAGCATCTGCCAAAAGTCCCTTTATGTCAATAATCGGAGGTGTATAACTTCTCAATTCCCACGAGATTAAGACGTTTTCTGTCGATTTTCCGCATTCCTCAACGTGACGCAAACTCAAGCCACCGTGGAGATGTCATTTGTAACGCAAGTTTCCCCTCAAAGTTACGACAACTTGCCGACTCAATGCTGACTTTTTTTTATCTTAGTTAATATCGTGGTTATAGGCGGCCGTGTCCGGTGAGGGAGTTTTGGTCGACAGTTGCAGACAAAAAAAAGACAAGTTTTTGTCATTTTTGTTGAGCATAACACTGCGACACTGAGTGTGGTCCCCTCCGGCTGGATACCATCAGCATAGCACCGTGTTCAAACCACCACCACCACCACAGCGGGGAGACGACCCACCGCGCGCGCGTATTGACGAAGCACTAAAACTGTTTCCTGCCAAACAGGAAATGCAATCCGCAAATCCGTCTGTCCGTCATCTACTGTTCAAAAACAGAACTCGTCAAACACACCCACACACACACACACACACACACACACACACACACACACACACACACACACACCTACATTTACGACACACGCAAACACACACCTATAAATACACACGCCTATAAATACACACGCTCTCCGACAAATACACACACGCCTACAAATGCTACGAACACACGCGCACACACACATGCACGCACACACACACACGCACGCACACACACACATGCACGCACACACATTTACATTCAGGGCGTTTGGTAGACGCTTTTATCCAATATATCACTGTGGCACATAAAGATAAGAATAGAGCAGGTTTCAAGCGTTCATAATTGCAAGGTTACGCACACACACACACACACACAAACACACTTTTGAAATCGGCTTTGAGTGTCTCAGGAGGTATAGATTGGTTGTCTGGCAACAGGAAGGTTGCTGGTTCGATCCCCGGGGCTCCTCCCCCTCCTAGCTAAGTGTCGAGGTGTCCCTGAGCAAGACACCACCTAACCCTACCTGCTCCTCCTAGCTAAGTGTGGAGGTGTCCCTGAGCAAGACACCACCTAACCCTACCTGCTCCTCCTAGCTAAGTGTGGAGGTGTCCCTGAGCAAGACACCACCTAACCCTACCTTGCTCCTCCTAGCTAAGTGTGGAGGTGTCCCTGAGCAAGACACCACCTAACCCTACCTGCTCCTCCTAGCTAAGTGTGGAGGTGTCCCTGAGCAAGACACCACCTAACCCTACCTGCTCCCCCTAGCTAAGTGTGGAGGTGTCCCCTGAGCAAAGACACCACCTAACCCTACCTGCTCCTTCCTAGCTTAAGTGTGGAGGTGTCCCTGAGCAAGACACCACCTAACCCTA
>PIJE02002544.1:62500-65148 GCA_002895965.2 Coryphaenoides rupestris
CGTTTGTCACACGGACGAGAGCGGAGTGCCTCGGCTGCTTTGCTTACTCATTACTCAAGGAAAACAGGGCTTTAGGGTGAGGAGGGAGAGCCAGAGAGCGAGGGTCGGGATCTGATGATCAGTCGAGCATTGACGACGACAACAACAACAACAACAACAACATCGTCACAGGATTTCTTCGAGGACGAAGGTGTGCCGCTGGGCCTCCTGTCCATTATGTGGTGACGCTGACGACGAACGAGCTTTATCTACGCTTCTGTTTCCTGGTGGTTGATTTGAAGCCGTCACACAAACAGATACAGAGATAGAAACAGTCACACAGATACACAACACACACACACACACACACAGATACACACACACACACACAGATACACACACTCAAACAGATACAGAGATAGAAACAGTCACACAGATACACACACACACACACACACACACACACAGATACACACACTCAAACAGATATAGAGATGGAAACACTCACTCACACAGATACACACACTCAAAGATACACACACTCACAGATATACATACAGTAGATACACACACACACTCACACAGATACACATATACAGTCACACACACACACACACACAGATAGATAGACACACACACACTATCTCCATTTCCTGATGTTTCTAAGCCTTGCCTTCCAAACCAAACATACCGAACAAACACGCAAATTCCTTCCTCTTCTGTTCAATCGGGACACGGTTTGCAGTGTCCCTGCAAATTGGCTCCAAAATGGATCCCCACCCCTCTCCACCCCCCCGGAGATTTCAATCAGTTTCACGTTCGCCCGCACCGTCCTCTTCCTCGCCCGATCCCGCGGTTATCTCGCCTCCGCCACCTCAGAAATTAAAAGCTTCAATATCCTCGCGCCAAAGCTGTTGAAGGGGGGGGGGGGGGGGCGACGAGGTGTGTGTGTGTGGTGTGTGTGTGTGTGTGTCGGTGAGGCATCGGTGACGGTGCCCAGATATCATCAGGCCCTCGGTCATGAAGGGGAAAACAATAATCACAGCAGTTGTTCAAAGCCAATGGCAATAAGGGGGCAGATTAAGATTAGCCAACGTTATCTGAGTGAATGGGGGAGACCTGCTTCTCATGTTTGACTTGAGACCCCTCGTCCACAGAGGGGACGACGCGACGTGATTGGTCGCTTGGGGGAACCCGGAGTCAGCCCTCTTACAGGCGACTCTCGGGGGGGGCCAATGAGAGCGGGCCCTCCGGGGAGCCCAGCTAAGTGCTTTTTGATCGACGGCCTCCGGTTGCCGCGAGACAGCGACGCCGTCTCCACGGTGACGCGGTGTTTGCCCCGATCTACAGTACGTACTCGAGCGCCTTTTTCCAGGGAGTTTCGCCATTAGCCTGCACAAAGTGATAACTTCTTCCCCTTTACGCCATCGTAGCACAATATATAAATGCTGAATCACCAAAAATAAATCGTCTAAATATTCTACTTCGTTGAATAATTTCGTCCAAACATTTATTCTGTCGTCATCCAACACCACAGCCGCTGTTCGCCACAACGCCACCGCCCAGATCATTGTTCAAATAATGAACATTCAGAAACCTTTAAAGGGGACATATTATACCACCAGGTGTGAGTGTGATTAATTGTCATGTGACGACCGTCTAGTGACATCACAAGTGGGAATGTCCACCTAGATGTATGATTCCTATTGTAGATCAGTTTATCTGTCCGTGCAGTCCACTGGGAAGGCTGGTAGACCGATCTCGTCAGCATACATCCTCATTAACATAAAATCGTGTGCGTTTGTATCTCTAGATCTGGATCTTCTTCAAACACATCCCCGCCCCGATGATGGACACGCTCATACTATCTCGTCTTGCTGGCCTCTCTCTTTGTTTCCCCCCCCCCCCCCCCCCAGTGTGCAGGAGTGGTCCTTGACTTTTAAACGCCAGCGTTGTTTGTTTACCAGCTCAGCTAGTGCCTGTTCACTCACTAGCTAGATCTAGGTCTATATATCTATGTGTTTATTGTCCTACTATCACGTCATACTTTAGTCATCACTCACCAAGTTTGTTCAGTGGAGTGTGTTGAGCTGGAAGGCCTGGCCTCCGGGAGAATCTCTCTCTCTCTCCTCTCTCTCTCTCTCTCTCTCTCTCTCTCTCTCTCTCTCTCTCTCTCTCTCTCTCTGAGATACCCCCTTAACTTCCTCTCTCTCTCTCTTGCTCTCATTCCCTTCTCTGTCCCTCTCTCTATCTCATTCTCTCTCTCTCCCCTCTCTCTCCCTCTCCTCCCCCCTCCCTCTCTCACTCCCTCTCTCTCTCTCTCTCTCTCTCTCTCTCTCATTGCCTCTCTCCGTCCATCCCTCCTCTCTGTCATGCCCTCTTTTTCACTCTCCTCCCCTCGCTCTCTCATTCCCTCTGTCGTTCCTCTCTCACCCCCCCACCCCCCCCCCCCCCCTCCCCCCCTCTCCCCATATGACTCCCAGCTCTGTCTCAGCTGACCAGAGGCAGAATGGGCCCTGAGTGTGTGTGTGTGTGTGTGTGTGTGTTGTGTGTGTGTGTGTGTGTGTGTGTGTGTGTGTGTGTGTGTGTGTGTGTGTGTGTGTGTGTGTGTGTGTGTGTGTGTCTGTGTGTGTGTGTGTGTGTGTGTGGCTGTGTGCCAGATGCTGGTC
>PIJE02002545.1:2500-7500 GCA_002895965.2 Coryphaenoides rupestris
TATCTCAAATGAAACAAGATTTTTTGGACATGTCATCAGGTTGTTAAGCTGCTTTGTTATTTTTAAAAGATGGATCATCTTGTTGATCCTTGTTGATACGAGTAAAATACAGCTTAAAATGAGTTTTCACAGCTAATTTCAAGATATCTTTTATCTTGAAAGGCCTAAATATCACATCTTACCAAGGGAATCTTCACTTGTTCCATTGGCAGATTTTTTGACTTATTACAAGCAAAAAAACATCTTGTATTAATCGTATAATCGTATTTTTAGAGTGGCCTTTTTTCCTGTGTGCGTGTGCGTGTGCGTGTGTGTGTGTGTGTGTGTGTGTGTGTGTGTGTGTGTGTGTGTGTGTGTGCGTGTCCGTGTGTGTGTGTGTGCGCGCTGTGCACAAGTGTATAATCAGGGATCAATGTTTTCAGGCAGCAGGCTTGGTTTTGGTTTTGGTTTTGGTGTCCGGTGTCCGCCGGCAAATGTTTAGCGTTTTCATGAAGCGTTTCCAGATCTGTTTGTGTTTCTATTTCTGTCTGTCGGCAGGGCATTCCAAAAATGTCTCCTTTTTTTTTTTTACTGAAACAAGACGGCTGACCAGAAGCACAGTTCTGCAAGAGTCACCCTCCGTCTGCTGAGCTCCTTTAGTGGCGGGCGACTCTATTTGTGTATTTGTGTTGGTGACATATGGACAATGTACAGCTGGGGGCGAGGCGGTTCACACAGTTTAATAAAAAAAAATCAATTTGATAAAGGAGAACTTTATGAAGCTGTTATCACTGAGCAACTTGTACTTCTTCAGAAGGATACAGTGGTGCCCATTGGTCATTCGTTTTTTGATCCATTGTTTTCGGTGCTTGTTTGTCTTCGTGATGTCGCGGATTATTCTGGATTGTTGTCTTGTTGTCAATTTTGCCAGCTTTGGTTCTGAGCAAGCGAACCAGCCAGCCCGTTGCCTGCTTGCTCAGTCAGAACCAAAACGGCAACCATGATGACAACTTCAGAAGTATGTCATCGTGGTTCACGGGGTCAAAAGCCTTTTTAAGGTCGAAAGACACGGCTCCTTATACTCTGTGACCCTTGTCTAGCGTGTGTTGTGTCTGCGCACTGGGTCTGTCGTCAGTGTTTGATTGTGCTGGGTTCGTTGCGTTACATCTGGATGAGGCTATTCGATTGCTTGGGTCTGTTGGCTGCGTTGATGAGAAATGCGATGTGTCCGTGTGTAGTCATTATTAACACAACGGGTGAGCTATGCCTAAATCAGAATTGTTTCAAGGCTAAAGAAATTAAACCTTCATTGCTTTCAAGGTGGTCAACCAGTTGTTCTGCATGCAACGTGTGCAATTTTTCCAGGACCTTTCAGGAGAAAATGGTTGGAAAATAGAAAATTGTGGGAATTTACCAGTTCTCAGGGAGAGGTTTATCAGATATGCGTTATTAGGCTTTGATCAGAGCGTATAGTATGTGGTCTGACTGCCATGTTCCTCAGACCTTTACAGAATGGGAGGTCTTTATTACATTTTGGATTTCAGTGCAAGATATTTTAGTTTTTGGTGATATTCCGCAGACTTCATCATTACTCAGCCAGGGGTGAGGATAATCAGATTGTAGAATTTGCAGACTCTGAAAACTCGATTGAACCGACGACTGATTGAAAACTCAAAACCCACCCAAACAATTGGGCATGAATGTTAAAATCGGGCAAATTCAAGTTTTCTATGTAGGTCTGCGTGGGCCCTGAGGCTGATGGTGGTGGGAGAGTTCTACTGTACTGGGCCCTGGCTTGAACCAGTTAAAGAGGAGAGAGAGAGCGAGAGAGAGAGAGAGAGAGAGAGATTTTATTCTTTTCATTCTTATAAATAATTTGGCTCGCCGATGCCTGCAGAGTGCAGACAGGAACGTTTCACGGCGCAGGTTGAAGTATTCTGTTTTGGTTGAGAGAATGAATGCATTATTGTTTCCCATTACCGCATTACAGAATCCACGGGGATCTACAACGGACTTCAATTGCTTCCGGAAGGTTAGGGTTATGGAATTCCACATCCTCCATTAAACTAAATCAGAACCTCTGTGTGTGTGTGTGTGTGTGTGTGTGTGTGTGTGTGTGTGTGTGTGTGTGTGTGTGTGTGTGTGTGTGTGTGTGTGTGTGTGTGTGTTGTGTGTGTGTGTGTGTGTGTGTGTGTGTGTGTGTGTGTGTGTGTGTGTGTCTGTGTCTGTGTGTGTGGTTGTACCAATTGCTGTGCATATGTTGACACATGATTCCCCTCCCTCCCCACGCACACACACACACACACACACACACTCTCACTTACACACACACACACACACACACACACTCGTGTACCTCATGCATACAGAGTTAGGGGGTGTGGGCGTGGGGGTGTGTTCTGTCCTCTGATTGGGTGACACCTCGTCCTCCCCAGGCTAATGTATTTTTCACACGCCGTTAGCCCCCTCGTGTAGCTCCTCCCCGCGGCCCCCCTGGGAACGCAACCGTCACCCACTCCAGGCGTTAGCCACCGCCGCCGCCGCCGCCAACAGTCACGGCCAACACAACACAGTTAGCTTTCGCTCGCCCTATGCGGTGCCTGTAATCACTTTTATTTGTATAGCACCTTTAAAAGCAGAGTTTACAAAGTGCTTTGACAGAAAAACAGCAAAGTCAGGTTACTCAGAAGAAGACAATATAGCAACAGAAAGCAGAACAGAGAGGCCAAACAAAAGCAAGACAAGATCATGGTAAAGATAAAAAGATGAAAAAGATAAAGTTAAGATAAAAAACAAGAAGACAATAAAAGACAATACAAAAGTTAACCAAAAAATAGATAAAAAACAAATAAAAGAATAAAAGCAATCGAAGAATAAAGGCAATAAAAAGATCTATGCCATGCCCATGCTAAGCTAGCTCTCACCTCATAACTTTGCACCCGATTTCTGTCTTCCTTTCCCACCCTCTCTAGTTCTACTTCCTGTTCTTTCTGTCCGTGGGCGGCGGGGTTCTGTTGATGGCGGTGGCGGCCGGTGGCGGCGGTGGCGGCGGCGGCGGCGGCGATATGCTTTGTCACAACAATGTCACGGTTGTTGTCGTAATCGTTTTATGTGGCGAGAGCAACCCGCGGTTACGCTCGGTCGCTAGCTCGGCTGCTCTGTCTGGAAGCTGTTCAGACAGAGCAGTGCAACTAACGCCTGTCTCCTTCCGACTGTATTTCCCCCCTCCATGTGTCTCTCTCTCTCTGTCTGCCCTGTTCTGGTCCTGCCTGCTCTGTCTGTCTGTCTGTCACTCTCTCTCTGTCTGTCGGGTGTCCACTCTCTCTCTCTGTCAGTTTTGTCAGTCTCGTCTGTCGGTGTCTCGCTCTCTGTCTCTCTCTCTTCTGTCTGCCTGTCTCTCTCTTCTGTCTGTTCTGTCTGTCTCTCTCGTTCTGTCTGTCTGTCTGTCTGTCTGTCTGACTGTCTCTCTCTCTGTCTGTCCTTTCTGTCTGTCTGTCGTCTGTCTTTCTGTCTCTCTGACTCTGTCTCTCTGTCTCCTTCTCGTTCTGTCTGTTGTCTCTCTGTTTGTCTGTCTCTCTCGTCTGTTTGTCTGTCTCTCTCTCTGTCGTCTGTCTGTCTGTCTCTCTCAGTCTGTCTGTCTGTCTCTCTCTCTGTCTGTCTGTCTCTCTGTCTGTCTGTCTGACTGTCTCTCTCTCTGTCTCTCTGTCTGTCTGTCTGTCTGTCTCTCTCTCTCTCTCTCTCTCTCTCTCTCTCTCTCTCTCTCTCTCTCTGTGTCTCTCTCTCTGCCCTCCTGTCTCACGCCATCAAAAGTGACTGCAAGACAGGACTCAGCATCCCCCCCCCCACCCCCCCCCCCAGCCCCCCCTGTCACTTGGATGCTAACTCACTTAATTTGAAAACCACACCGCAGTGTGAGGAAAACCCATCGCTAGCGACCGTTTATTTTACACAAGATCCCCCAACCTGTTATGTTATTCCTGTCCTGTCTGTCTCTTCCTGGCATGAACTCACGTGCGCTCCACCAGTTGGTGAGTAAAAGGTTCCTAATGGTGTAATTGGGTCTGTGTGTGTGTGTGTGTGTGTGTGTGTGTGTGTGTGTGTGTGTGTGTGTGTGCGTGCGTGCGTGTGTGTGTGTATTATTGTCAGCCAATGGAGACGCTATTAAATTCATTTGGGTGATGGGCGGTGGGGGTTGGGGGTTGGGGGGGGTAGGAAGGGTTGAATGGCTTTCTTCGGCGTTCACCTCCATCATCTTCATCGCTCATCAGTTATGGTGCGGAGTATCTTGGCTGCGATCGCGACTGTTGGTGTCGTCTGCAGTGTCAGTGACAGAAACAAATTATGTTATATATATTTTTGGGGGTTTTAGATAGTTTGTCAGCAGATGTTGTGGAAAGGGAGGTTGGGATAAGAATAAGATAAGAATTAAAGAATGAATGAATAAATAACTTTATTCATCCCGAAGGAAATTCTTGTGCCAGAGGTTACTCAAAAATACCAACAACATAAGACATAATAAAAACAGTAGAATTATACATTTACAGAGAATATAAGCCTAATCAAATAACAATATAGGTTAGATATATTTAGCACAAAAAATAAGTTGGTAATGGTATGGAATAAAAACAATATCATAATAAATGTACAGTGTATAAGCCTAATAGAGTAACAATATAGGTAAGATATACTGTATACATATATATATATATACTATATATATATATATTGTATATTACAAATGATAACTTAGGATCTGAATTATTTATAGGTTAATTGTATAGGTTAGCGTCTTAGTTTGGAACAGTGGAACTGTAGAACGCAATGTTGACCACACCCACACACACACACACACACACACACACACACACACACACACCTCTCCCTTAACTTGGCAAACACCACCACATCATCGGCATCATCATCATCATCTCTCTGTGGGCATCGACATAATTGCCCAAATCAATCGCCTCTACGTTTGCTGATCGACCCGCCCGTCAATCTGTAATATCGTTCACTCACTG
>PIJE02002545.1:12500-15000 GCA_002895965.2 Coryphaenoides rupestris
CCTGGCTCTCTCGCTCTCTGTCTCTGTCTAGCGGTCGGTGTGGTATTACTACTTTACTACTTTGGAAGTCCTGAGTACTTCTTCCGCCAGTTCAACCCTTTTCTCCCTGAAACAACCACTGAGTCAAGCACAACCCCGGCATCAGGATCGGTCAGAAGATCGAGGAGGGCTTGAAGATCAGTCTGTGTGTTGGGTTGCCCGCCTGCTCCGCTGCTTGCTGCTGGGTTTGAGGCCCACACAATCTCTTTTTTATTTTATTTTTAAGATACGGGATATATTTTGTATTTTATATAACACTGTTGATGTCGGGGCAGGACATGACATAAGCATTTCGCTTGCTTTCTTCCCTCCTTCTTGAAGCAACATCCATTCGTTTTGGCGTTCTGGTGGGAGATTGGTTTGATTTATTTTAATGTTGGTGTTTTTTCTTCTACTGTTTTATTAGTGATCTTTTTAACGTTGATGTTTGAGGCAAATAAAGAAAGAAAAAAAAGAAGACCCATGTTTTCGTCTCCGCCGTCTCAATGAGTTCTCTCCTCGAGTACGAAAAAGGGAATTAAAAGACAGACGAAGGTAGAGCTTAATCAGAGCCCACCTCGTCGTTAGAAAACTCTGCGGCCGTAATTAAGCCTTGACGGGCCGTCGTGTAATCAGTGTGTGAGCGCTTCTCCCGACGTTCCCGGAAGCCGGTCGGAGGAAGCGATCGCGAAGGAAACGAGACGGAGGCCGAGGCGAATGGGGGGTGCGGAAGGTGAAGGTTTCTTCGGTTCCTCGTGTTCCTTCGAGTGGCAGAGGAGAGAGAATTGTGCTTATTAAAGAACCCTGATTAGATACATTAGATACAGACGATTAGATATTCATATTAAGGTGACGATATAATTGAAGAGGTTATTATGTAACCAACTACTATTATAAAAAGAAAATCGAGCAGTGAACAAAAAACTTTGTAATACTTTGCATATCTATTATTATATATATATATTCTTACCAAGTCTGTTGCTTTCCGTCTGTCTTTGTTCATGATAATGATACCGTAGATTTTTTTATCCATGTATTCCACCTTTTCGGTCATATTTCAAAGGTTACACTTCATAATCGATGGACAACGACAAGATAGTCTCGCACGTACAACCTCTTCCCGCCTCCGTTGTAGTCCCGTTCCCTTCCGCTCGTACCCGCCAACACCTCAATGATTACCTTTAAGGCCCCATGTGACCTCGTACTCCTGCAGCACACACACACACTAGTGCTGTAATGAAGCCATCAAACCGCCGGGTCCGACTCTGATTCTGACTCTCTCTGATTGTTGCACAACGCAGGCTGGAGACCTTGCGCCGACGTTCTGGTAAATAACATCGCATGTTAATGCAAGCGTGCAAAGGCTATGGTGTCACGCCATGGGAAACGAATCTGGAGCATCGATACCACTGATTGATGTTTTTATATATATGTGGGTGGTTTTTTTCGAGCTGAACTGCGTAGAACGTGGTGCATTCTGCAGACTGCCGGGGTCAGAGGGGTTCAACGCCTCTAGCATCAGGGGAAAATGTTTAGCGATCTCGACTTTAACTTCGGTGGTCTTGCTTCCAACGCAAAATGGTTGTTAACCCAATTCGACGGTCCCGCCGGTGATTATCACTGTCCTGTCCCGGTGAACGTAATCACCCCGATTCCGCCAAAATTGATCAGCAGTAGTGTGCTTGTGGCTATGAAACTGGCCTGGTTCAAATATAAATATGCGCTGCTTCTAACGCCAACGGAGAGAGGTCGGCGGGTTACAGGTCGAAATTTTCTGATTCAGTTAAATGTACACATATATTGATTTTAAAGTGATTTATGCGTGTTCAAATCCATTTAAAGTGTAGTCCGTTTAAAGAACATTTAATACAATTCTGGTTGATGCACAACCGGCAACTTTGGTTCCTCTAAGCAAATATGCTAAGGGTCAAGGGTCACCAAGGCTAGAATTTGGCAAAAGTGTGCGTGTGTGCATGTGCTTTATGAAAGTGTGTGTGTGTGTGTGTGTGTGTGTGTGTGTGTGTGTGTGTGTGTGTGTTGCAAGTGTGCGTGTGTGCATGTGCTTTATGAAAGTGTGTGTGTGTGTGTGTGTGTGTGTTTTATGAAAGTGTGTGTGTGTGTGTGTGTGTGTGTGTGTGTGTGCGCGCACGTGTGCCTGCGTGCTTCATTTGCACACGTGTGCGTCGAACTCCCCGACTCCGACCGATTTGTCATGCGAGTTCCATCGCTCAGTCGTGGGAGCGCGAAGGCAGCTCTGCTACACCTGTGTCTGCTATATCAGCCTGCCCTGTACCTCGTCCCCCCGGTGACAAGAAGGCATTCTTCTTCTCCATTTCGCTTTAGCGGCTTTAGTCTTCCTCAGTTACCGCCTGAGTCTGTTTTCCATTGCATAAATGTTCTTTTCTTGATGCTCCAGGCAGCCTACATGTCTGTCTGTTTGTCTGTCTGTCTGTCTGTCTGTCTGTATGTACCAAGGGTCTGT
>PIJE02002545.1:20000-26368 GCA_002895965.2 Coryphaenoides rupestris
GGCCGCCGAAAAGTGCGGATCTGCAGATCGACGCATTGCGGACCCTTGTGTCGGCTCGGTCTTGTTGCGTTCGTACATATTCTGCTGTGGCGTAAGGCGGTGGGGATATACAGTATGTCCTGATATTTGAGTGCATTGATTATACCAAGAGGTATAGCTCGAGCTCAGTGGTGTCGTCTTAGTTACCGACGACTCAAGTCTATAAGAGACTCAAGTCTACAAGAGAGTCAATTGGATTTCTTCCTCCCTGCTTGTTGTTTGGCAAGCAATGCCACTAAATCATCTGCGACAAGTACTGCATCGGAAATGTTCCTGAAGTAAAATGACATTAAAGGAGACCTTCCCAGCGGTTTCAGAATCTCTGTTTTTTTGTCCATCCAGATCCAGTATGGTGGACAGATCAGCCTGCAGTCCACTGGGTAGGCTGGTAGGCTGATCCATCCAGCGTACCTCGAGGTGGACACTCCCACTTTGCGATGGTCAACACAACAGTAGTGACGGCCGGTTTTTTGAAACCCGCATAAAAAGTACTCGTGATATTATTGGATTAGAAACGTTCATCGCTTTAATGTCGCGGCTGGTAAATGTGCAGTCCTGGTGAAGATCGCCGGTTCAATTGGCGAGGAACGCTAACCGATTGGCATGATAGTGCGCGTATTGACTTCCTTACCTCCTGTGGTTCATCCACTCGACATTGGACAGAACTTTCCTACCTGAGGATACCTTTTGAAATGTAAATTAAACGCGCTCCTTCCCGGGGTCAGCCTCAGTGCTTTTGGCCGGGGTTGAATGCGTCCTTCTGTTGGGGGGGGGGGGGGGGGGGATGTTTGCTGAATTGCTTTCACTTGCTTTTGGAGTCTGAGGCGCAGTCATGTTTCTGTTTATGTATGTGAGTGTGAATGTGTGTGTGTGCGCGCGTGTGTGCGCGTGCGCGTGCGCGTGCGCGTGTGCGTGTGCCCGTGCGCGTGCGCGTGTGTGTGTGTGTGTGTGTGTGCGCGTGCGTGCGTGTCCACACAGCAGTATTCGTCGCACGTAGGAAGTTGGCAAAATGCATGATAAAGATAAAAGAGAAAACACTTCAGCTGTTCTATAGAGAATAGAGAATGTAGGAGTGGGGACTATAGCCTATGAATCCAGAAGTATTGAATATTAAGTATTATAAATGCACAAGTAAGTAAGGGCAGATGCACAAGTGATGGCAGTGGCAGCAGAAATCTGGCATATGGCGTGGAATAGCAGAAATATACATAATAAAGGTAAAAGAATCAGAAGCATATGGTATGTATCCATAGTACTTGAATATAGCATAGGGAATATAGCACCAGAGAATAGAATATATGCATCCAGAAGTCATTAAATAACCTAAATATTATAAATGTTATAAACGTAACGTACGGGTTCGAGTTGCAAAACACTTTCTTGTATATTGTTTTAAAAAGAGACCCCGGGTATCCCCAGGAATGCTCCCAAGTGTCCCTGCTAATCACCTGCTAATTATGACATCACTTCCTGTCGGGCTACGACCCCCCAACTTGGAGCATTTTCAGTCGTCCTTAAATGTCCTCTTTCATACGAAACAGACCCCAGGTCTCCAGCTCGCTCCCAAGGGCCCTGGACTCCAGAGGTCACCTGCTAATTACATCACTTCCTGTCGGGCTACGACCCCCCCCCCCCCCCCCCCCCCCCATTCAGATCTTTTGCGCAAAATGCAACCGTCTGGTGTAGTCTAGTAGACCAGCATTTGCCTACCGTGCACCTTATCTCTGGAATGGCCTTCTGCTCCATGTACAGTATATTTGAATCAAGACTGAAAACACACCTTTTTTCATTGCACTACAGCCTTCCATAGATTTTAGTAGATTTCAACACCTTTTAATACTTTAACTCAAGCATCTTTTTAGTGTTCTTAAGGTGTTTTAAATGGTGTTTTTAATGCTGTTTTTAATGGCATTATTAACTGTTCTATAGCCCTCCAACGTTGCTTTAAATACATTTTTCTCTCTTCTATTATTTAATCTTTACTCATCTGTTTTCATTCTCTTTCATTCATTTACTTGCTTGCTGTACTGTACGTCTGTCCCCGTGTGTATTTTGTGTTTGTGAAGTGTACCGGCACCGTGCTGCACGGCGATGCTGAAAAGTGATTGATTGATTGATTTACACTTCAAGAACGCGCCAAGGCGCCATTCATTCGTCACGATGAAGATCTTGTTCAACAAAATGAAAAGTGAACCTTTGGAAAGGAGCTTTTCGGCGAATGGTTAGAAGCAATGGCGGATGTAACTTCCTGGCGCTTGAAGCTTGCGCGCTAACAGCAACACGCCGCCACTGGCGTGTCCCCTCATCTGTGTGCCCCATCGTGCTAATTTATGAGGTGTGTTGTTGTGAGAGAGAGAGAGAGAGAGATAGAGAGACATGGAGAGAGAGAGAGAGAGAGAGAGAGAGAGAGAGACAGAGAGAGAGAGAGAGAGAGAGAGAGAGAGAGAGAGAGAGAGAGAGAGAGAGAGAGAAGAGAGAGAGAGAGAGAGACAGCCAGAGTCATTCCTTGAGAGAGAGAAGAGAGAGAGAGAGAAGAGAGAGAGAGAGAGAGAGAGAGAGATGGAGCTAGAGAGATAGAGAGACATGGAGAGAGAGAGATGGAGCTACCGGGATAGAGAGACATAGAGAGAGAGAGAGGGAGAACCCATAGTTTGATTGTAAACTGCATGTTTTTGGTTTTGGTTTTGTATCGCGTGGCTGCTGTGCTTTCGTGGCGAGCCCTTTCAACCCACTACCCTGTGATGGTTGATGGTTCCAGTCAGTGTGGGGGGCGGGGGTGGGGTTTGAGGGCAGCGTGGGAGTGGTTTGAGGGCAGCGTGGGAGTGGTTTGAGGGCAGAGGGGGGGTTTGAGGGCCCAGAGGAAGAAGTAAGACAGTGGAAGGAACTGTAACACAGACATGCTGGGCTCAGAGTTCCCGCCACAAGCCCTTTCCTGTCCCACGTACACACCGGGGTGAGTCCCGAGCGTCAGCTGAGACTCCAGATCTGTGGGCAGGAGGCTATTTATACCACACTGTCGACTGTACACCAGCCAGTTTTCCTCAGAGAATGTTGTTATTGTTTCCTTTTTTTTGCAGTCTGCAAAAAAAAGGATATGTAGGCTACTTTATAGACAGGCCTTCGCCATGGACACACACACACACACATCGGAATCGTGTGTGTATGAAACACGCACACACACACACACACACACACACAGAGGCTCGTACCACAACAGGACGTTCAAATGTCCCTTTTAACCAGACTGACTCACAGGAATTGATTGCATAACTTGTTTTATAGCACAGACTGGACACCACAGGTTCTATCATCCGGTCGTGATGATGATGATGATGGGTTTCATAATGACTCTCTGATGTCGGTGTAATTTTTTTTTTTACACGAGGCCCTTTGTACTCTCGCCGCCAAAAAAACGGAGACGTCCTCTCCATCTCCATTTTTCCTGTTTTTTTTTTTCCACCGCCCGTGTCACTCTTGTCTTTGTCTCCTCCCGCCTCCTCAACAAAAGCCGACATAAGGCTGTCTGTGTGTGTGTGTGCGTGTGTGTGTGCATGTGTGTGTGTGTGTGTGTGTGAGTGAAATATATGCGAGAGCAGATGAGAAATACACCGGCAGCAATGGCCGCCGAAAAGTGCAGATCTGCAGATCGATGCGTGCGGACCCTTGTTGCGTTCGTACATATTCTGCTGTGGCGTAATGCTACGGCGGTGGGGATATACAGTATGTCCTGATATTTGAGTGCATTGATTACACCAAGAGGTATAGCTCGAGCTCAGTGGTGTCGTCTTAGTTACCAAAGACTCAAGTCTATAAGAAGAAGAAGAAGAAGAAGAAGAAGAAGAAGAAGAAGAAGAACAACTTTATTAATCCACACTTTTATGGTCACAAACACAGCATGTTTTTTTGAAGTGGTGGCCGCCAAACACACACACATGCAGGGAGGGTGGCCCGTGGAAATTAAGTCTCTGCATTTCACCCATCCTGAGTTATGCTGCCCCTCCAGGGGCAGCCAGGAGCAGTGGGCAGCCGTTCTTGACAGCGCCCGGGGAAGAGACTCAAGTCTACAAGAGAGTCAATTGGTTTTCGTCCTCCTTACCACTAAATCATCTGCGACAAGTACTGCATCGGAAATGTTCCTGAAGTAAAATGACATTAAAGGAAAGCCTTCCCAGCGGATTCAGAATCTCTGTTTTTTTGTCCATCCAGATCCAGTATGGTGGACAGATCAGCCTACAGTCCACTGGGTAGGCTGGTAGGCTGATCCATCCAGCGTACCTCGAGGTGGACACTCCCACTTGTGATGTCAAAAACCGGAGATGACGGCCCAGTTTTTTGAAACCCGCATAAAAGTACTCATGATATTATTGGATTAGAAACGTTCATCGCTTTAATGTCGCAGCTGGTAAATGTGCAGTCCTGGTGAAGATCGCCGGTTCAAGTGGCGAGGAACGCAAACCGATTGGCATGATGGTGCGCGTATTGACTTCCTTACCTCCTGTGGTTCATCCACTCGACATTGGACAGAACTTTCCTACCTGAGGATACCTTTTGAAATGTAAATTAAAACGTGCTCATTCCCGGGGTCAGCCTCAGTGCTTTTGGCCAGCGTTGAATGCGTCCTTCTGTTGGGGGGGGGGGGGAGATGTTTGCTGAATTGCTTTCACTTGCTTTTGGAGTCTGAGGCCCAGTCATGTTTCTGTTTATGTATGTGAGTGTGAATATCTGTGTGTGTGTGCGTGTGTGTGTGTGTGTGTGTGTGTGTGTGTGTGTGTGTGCGTGTGTGTGCGCGCGTGCGCGTGTCCACACAGCAGTATTCGTCGCACGTAGGAAGTTGGCAAAATGCATGATAAAGATAAAAGAGAAAACACTTCAGCTGTTCTATAGAGAATACAGAATGTAAGAGTGGGGACTATAGCCTATGAATCCAGAAGTATTGAATATTAAGTATTATAAATGCACAAGTATGTAAGGGCAGATGCACAAGTGATGGCAGTGGCAGCAGATATCTGGCATATGGTGTGGAATAGCAGAAATATACATAATAAAGGTAAAAGAATCAGAAGCATATGGTATGTATCCATAGTACTTGAATATAGCATCGGGAATATAGCACATGCTTCCAGAAGTCATTAAATAACCTGAAGATTATAAATGTTTTTTTGTATATTGTTTTAAAAGAGACCCCGGGTGTCCCCAGGAACGCTCCCAAGTGTCCCTGCTAATCACCTGCTAATTATGACATCACTTCCTGTCGGGCTACGACCCCCAACGTGGAGCATTTTCCTCGTCGTCCTTAAATGTCCTCTTTCATACGAAACAGACCCCAGGTCTCCAGCTCGCTCCCAAGGGCCCTGGACTCCAGAGGTCACCTGCTAATTACATCACTTCCTGTCGGGCTACGACCCCCCCACCAGATCTTTTGCGCAAAATGCAACCGTCTGGTGTAGTCTAGTAGACCAGCATTTGCCTACCGTGCACCTTATCTCTGGAATGGCCTTCTGCTCCATATACAGTATATTTAAATCAAGACTGAAAACACACCTTTTTTCATTGCACTACAGCCTTCCATAGACTTTAGTAGATTTCAACACCTTTTATTACTTTAACTCAAGCATCTTTTTAGTGTTCTTAAGGTGTTTTAAATGGTGTTTTTAATGCCATTATTAACTGCTCTATATCCCTCCAACGTTGCTTTAAATACATTTTTCTCTCTTCTATTATTTAATCTTTACTCATCTGTTTTCATTGTCTTTCATTCATTTACTTGCTTGCTGTACGTTTGTCCCCGTGTGTATTTTGTGTTTGTGAAGTGTACCGGCACCGTGCTGCACGGCGATGCTGCACTTTAAATAATAAATAAAAATGATTGATTGATTGATTGATTTACACTTCAAGAACCAGTCAAGGCGCCATTCATTCATTCGTCACGATGAAGATCTTGTGAAACAAAATGAAAAGTGAACCTTTGGAAAGGAGCTTTTTTTGGCGAATGGTTAGAAGCAATGGCGGATGTAACTTACTGGCGCTTGAAGCTTGTCCCCTCATCTGTGTGCCTCATCGTGCTAATTTATAAGGTGTGTTGTTGTGAGAGAGCGAGAGAGAGAGAGAGCAAGAGAGAGAGAGAGCGAGAGATACAAGGAGAGAGAGACATGGAGAGAGAGAGATGGAGCTACCGGGATAGAGAGACATAGAGAGAGAGAGAGGGAGAACCCATAGTTTGATTGTAAACTGCATGTTTTTGGTTTTGGTTTTGTATCGCGTGGCTGCTGTGCTTTCGTGGCGAGCCCTTTCAACCCACTACCCTGTGATGGTTGATGGTTCCAGTCAGT
>PIJE02002545.1:26393-33893 GCA_002895965.2 Coryphaenoides rupestris
TTTTCATGTGCCCGGGACCCCTGCCGCTTAAAGGAGGAGTCCATCATCAGCATCTGACGACAACAACAACAACAACAAACAAATACACAATCAAACTAAAAAGTTGCGCTTGTTTGGTATGCGGAACGTCTGTCATGTCCCCCCCCCACCCAACAGAACAGAACAGAATCCGCCGCATCCGGTGCTTTAAACTGCTCTGACCACGCTTGAACCGCCGCTGGAATACGGATAAAAATGACACCGTGGTTCGTCTTCCGCAACCCTGATTATGGATGGAATGGTCCACTCCTCCCCCCCCCTTCCCACCACCCCCCCCATACCCCAACCACTACTGGCAATGAGTATTTTTTTTCCAAGGCTAAACAAACGAGAACGTTGAAAACGAAGCATTTCTTCAGCAGAAAAAATGAAATCCTGAGTAAAATGTATGCCAACGAGAGGTCAAATTAGGAGTTAAATATATTTTGTAATATATGGAATGGCAGAGCCAAGTGTTGAGGCTTTGAGATTTGTGCATTGTGTTGCGCTGGCCTAGAACTCAAAACTAAACAGCTCTTATCATAATTATAGTTTTCATATGACGTAGATTTTAGGGAAGCTCGGTATATATTTAATCTTTCAGCTGTGCCACAAAAATGCACATCGAGTGTTACTTTATAGCGGTAAGAGGATATAAACCGTATATATATAGGTTCTACACAACAAGATTATGTAAAAAAAAAACTAACAATCATTGACTTATGCAAACCGAACTTCAAGGTCGCGATTCTCAAGATTTCCGTTTTATGCTTTGGCGACACCTGTGGTGGAAAGCAGCAACTTGCATCCAAACGTTGTCGCGTCGTTGATGTCGGTTCCGGCTCTGGCAGTTGTTAATGGCGGATAACTCTGTTTATCCGGAAGACCGGATAAAGCTTCACGTCACTTCCTTTTACCAGTCACTTCTGGGTGATGAATGTTAAAAAATCTTGCCGCAAAAAAATACTGCAAAATACAAAGGCTTTCAATCGAAGTGGAACCATCAGGCTCGCGTCACCATTTGTTAACTCGTTTCGCGATGGTGTGACTTTTACAGAATTATTTTTCCTGTTAAATAACATGCTAATTAGGATGGCATTAATGCGGCTAATGTTAACTAACCCTACCCGCGTATATAAATACTAAACAAAAGTCCACTCGGGTCGGTCACGCCGAAAATGGCAGTAACCCGTGCGTCTTTATACGGTCGATCAACAGCCACTTCGACTGTTAGCCGCCGTTGATAAATGTTGTCGCCGTAACCACGAAGAGTGCAACCTGGAGTTGCCATGTAATTAAGACCCACTTTATATCACGCTCGGCACCGAAAATCAGAGATAAAGAGTGGAGAAGAGCGGAACGAAGACAAAAGAGAAGAAAGGCAACAAGGACGAGAGACAGCAGAGGGTACGAGAGAAGAAGAGACAGAGGAGAGAGAGACAGAGAGACAGACAGAGAGAGAGTTAGAGAGATGGAGAGAGACAGAGAGACAGAGAGACAGAGAGAGACGACGAGAGGACAGAGATACAGAGAGAGTGTCAGGGAGAGAGACGACGAGAGAGAGAGACGAGAAGAGAAGAGGTGTTCAGGAGGAGAGAGAGAGAGGGGACGGACAAGAGAGAGACTCGATGAAAGCTTTGAGTGGAATGGATAAGTGGCTGCGACTCAGCACCACCACACACACACCACACACACACCACACACACACACACACCACCACCACACACGCACACACACACGCACACACACACGCACACACAGAGAAACATGACTTCATCACTTCACGACTGCCACTTCAACTTCTGACTTCACTCACTCTGCCCACTGTGGATGTGTGTGTGTGTGTGTGTGTGTGTGTGTGTGTGTGTGTGTGTGTGTCCAGCGTGTGTGTGTGCCGTGTTTGTTTGAGAGCATATGCATATGAGTTGGAGTTTGAGGACTCAACTTTGAAGATGTTTCAGCACAAGAAATCCACTTGGAAATGAGAGCGAGCAAAGCAACTGGACTGCATAGGATAGACGGAACTTGCAGTGAGGTGAGGGGGATTCTGGCAATAATAATATATAACAACACATAACAGTATATATATCAATATATACTGTATATATATATCAATATATTATGGAGGTTCCATTGTCCTGCAATACTGTACACATCCAGCACCGACCAACCAAAACAAAACACAGCCAGAGTGCCTGGTTAGCCCCTCCCACTCGCCGGCCCCGGTCCTACCTGAGCTGCTGCTGCTGCTGCTGAAGGCGGCCATCTTGCCCTTGCTGATCTGCTTCAGCCTCTTCTGGTGGGACTTGCCGTTGTAGTGGATCTGCGCCTGGGCGGGCGAGTTCAGCTGGATGTTGCACACCTCGCACAGCGTGTAGCTCCGCTGCTTCCGCACGGCACGCCTCGCCCGCTGCTGGTGGTGGTGGTGGTGGTGGTGGGCGGTGGCCACCAACGGCAGGGCCCCGCCCCCTGCTGCTGAGTGGGCGGCGGCGGCGGTGGCGGCGGCGGTGGCGGCCGACGCCAGGGCCCCGCCCCCTGCTGCAGTCGGCCGCTCCTCCTGCTCCTCGTCCGCCTCCTCCTCCGGCACCACCCCACCGTCCATCTGGGAGTCACCACACCGCTGCTGGTGGTGTTGGTGGTGGTGGTGGAGGAGAACGTGGTGTTGGTGGCTGTTCATCGGCCCTCCCAGGACTGCCATCACGGCCAGCGACGAGGATGTTGACGAGGAAGACGACGACGACGACATCACGGCTGATGAAGAGAGGAGACCCCCCGTGCGGGAGTCCGGATGGTCCGGCTCGGCATCGTCGGGGGAGGGGAGAACGCTGGGGCTGAACGGTCGCTTCATACCTGGTGGAGGAGGAGGAGGAGAGATAAATGGTAAATGGATTGCAGTTATATAGCGCTTCACAGTATTGCCTCACATTCATCCATTCATACACCGACGGCGGTGCCAACCATGCAAGGTAACAACCAACACGTCAGGAGCAGTTAGGGTTAGGTGGTGTCTTGCTCAGGGACACCTCGACCGGGGATCGAACCAGCAACCTTCCGGGTTGCCAGACAACCGCTCTTACCCCCTGAGCTACTGCCAGCCCACAGTAGGAGTTAGAGAGACGACACACACACAGAGAGAGACACAGAACAAGCCAGCAGCCAGCGACGGCACTTTTGAGTTCGTGCCATCCGGAGGGTCTGTGTCCGGTCTGGAGCCAGCAGGGTTGTTGTCCCCCTTGGCCAGAGCGCACACACACACACACACACACACACACACACCGCACCCCAGCTAACACCTGATAGCTGGGCTGTGGCCTCCCATCCCATCCCCTCCCAGCTCCACACGGACAGGCATGCCATGATTTGCAAGGCTTTGTGCAGGGGGTTCGTGGAATGCGATCCCCTCTTCCCACGAGAGGTAAGCCGTCGCTGTCATCGGCACCCCTGTCAACCTCCACCCCCTCACACACACACACACACACACACACACACACACACACGCACACACACACACACGACACATACATACACACACACACATAGGCATTTACACTCGGAGCTCATGAGAGTGAGCAATGGAGCTTTGTGTGAATGACCAAAGACTCACTCGCTCGCTCGCTCGGTGTGCACGCAGGTGATGAAAGTCACCACTTGGGGGAGACAGAGTGCCGCCAGCCAGAGTCATTCCTTAAGAGAGAGAGAGAGAGAGAGAGAGAGAGAGAGAGAGAGAGAGAGAGAGAGCCAGCAGTGTGAGAGCCATCCCTCAAGATGCCTGCTGCTCAGAGACAGGCCCCCCCCCACCCCGCGCACGCGCGACACAAAGTGCTTCGGCAACATGGCAACCTCAAGGTGCTGCACAGCTGTCCCGGGATTCGGGAATGCGTGATCGGAGAAGAGAAGAGAAATGAGCGAGAATGAGAGAGAGAGACGCCGACGCAATTAGAACCGCGAGCGATGAGGTTCCGGTGGCGCCGCCAGTGTGATCTCCATGGGTTTACATGAACCGGTCGAGGAGATGAGGGAGTCAGTGAACGAATATCAACGTGTGTGTGTGTGTGTGTGTGTGTGTGTGTGTGTGTGTGTGTGTGTGTGTGTGTGTGTGTGTGTGTGTGTATTGAGTGGACAATGTGTTGACGACGCGCTCACATGCGCTGTATGTATTGTACTGCATTCATTTCAATAGACTTTATTGTGTGTTGTTTTTGTGCTTATATAAACAACACACACACACACACACACACACACACACACACAGACAGACAGACAGACAGACAGACAGACAGACAGACAGACAGACAGACAGACAGACAGACAGACAGACAGACAGACAGACAGACAGACAGGCAGACAGACAGACAGGCAGACAGACAGACAGACAGACTGACACACATGCACGCACATGTACAGTATGTGTGCACATGTGTGAATGTGTGTGTGTATGTGTGTGTGTGTGTGTGTGTGTGTGTGTGTGTGTGTGTGTGTGTGTGTGTGTGTGTGTGTGTGTGTGTGTGTGTGTGTGTGTGTGTGTGTGTGTGTGTGTGTGAAAACAAGTGAACAAGCGATGCGTGGAACAAGACATCGGCTGTGATCGTGTGATTTGTAGCGGTTGGCCACTCGCCGGATGCCTGAGATTCTTCCGCGAGGAGGAGGAGGAGGAGAGGAGGAGGAGGAGGAGGAGGAGGACGAGGAGGAGGAGGAGGACAACAACGATTCTTCTGCGGGAGAGTGTGTGTGTGTGTGTGTGTGTGTGTGCGCGCTCTGGCCAAGGGGGACAACAACCCTGCTGGCTCCAGACTACAGACCCTCCGGATGGCACGAACTCAAAAGTGCCGTCGCTGGCTGCTGGCTTGTTCTGTGTCTCTCTCTCTGTGTGTCGTCTCTCTAACTCCTACTGTGGGCTGGCAGTAGCTCAGGGGGTAAGAGCGGTTGTCTGGCAACCCGGAAGGTTGCTGGTTCGATCCCCGGTCAAGGTGTCCCTGAGCAAGACACCACCTAACCCTAACTGCTCCTGACGTGTTGGTTGTTACCTTGCATGGTTGGCACCGCCGTCGGTGTATGAATGGGTGAATGTGAGGCAATACTGTGAAGCGCTTTGGATAAAAGTGCTATATAACTGCAATCCATTTACCATTTATCTCTCCTCCTCCTCCTCCTCCACCAGGTATGAAGCGACCGTTCAGCCCCAACGTTCTCCCCTCCCCCGACGATGCCGAGCCGGACCATCCGGACTCCCGCACGGGGGTCTCCTCTCTTCATCAGCCGTGGATGTCGTCGTTCTCGTCGTCGTCTTCCTCGTCAACATCCTCGCTCGCTGGCCGTGATGGCTAAGTCCTGGGAGGGCCGATGAACAAGCCACCAACACCACGTTCTCCTCCACCGACCACCACCAAACCACCGCGGCAGGTGTGGTGACTCCCAGATGGACGGTGAAGCCGATGTGCGGAGGGAGGAGGCGGACGGAGGAGCAGGAGGATGCGGCCACTCAGCAGGGGGCGGGGCCCTCGGCGTTCGGGCCGCCTACCGCCGCCGCCACCGCCGCCGCCGCCCCCACTCAGCAGCAGGGGGCGGGGCCCTGCCGTTGGTGGCCACCGCCCACCACCACCACCACCACCACCAGCGGGCGAGGCGTGCCGTGCGGAAGCAGCGGAGCTACACGCTGTGCGAGGTGTGCAACATCCAGCTGAACTCGCCCGCCCAGGCGCAGATCCACTACAACGGCAAGTCCCACCAGAAGAGGCTGAAGCAGATCAGCAAGGGCAAGATGGCCGCCTGCAGCCAGCAGCAGCAGCTCAGGTAGGACCGGGGCCGGCGAGTGGGAGGGGCTACAGGCACTCTGGCTGTGTTTTGTTTTGGTTGGTCGGTGCTGGATGTGTACAGTATTGCAGGACAATGGAACCTCCATATATATATTGATATATATATACAGTATATATTATGTGTTGTTATATATTATTATTGCCAGAATCCCCCTCACCTCACTGCAAGTTCCGTCTATCCTATGCGGTCCAGTTGCTTTGCTCGCTCTCATTTCCAAGTGGATTTCTTGTGCTGAAACATCTTCAAAGTTGAGTCCTCAAACTCCAACTCATATGCATATGCTCTCAAACACACGCGCACACACACACGTGGACACACACGCACACACACACACACACACACACACACACACACACACACACACACACACACACACACACACATCCACATCCACAGTGGGCAGAGTGAGTGAAGTCAGAAGTTGAAGTGGCAGTCGTGAAGTGATGAAGTCATGTTTCTCTGTGTGTGCGTGTGTGTGTGTGCGTGTGTGTGTGTGTGTGTGTGTGCGTGTGTGTGTGTGTGTGTGTGTGTGTGTGCGTGTGTGTGTGTGTGTGTGTGTGTGTGCTGAGTCGCAGCCACTTATCCATTCCACTCAAAGCTTTCATCGAGTCTCTCTCTTGTCCGTCCTCTCTCTCTCTCTCTGAACACCTCTCTCTGTCTCTCTCCTCTCTCTCTCGTCCCGTCTCTCTCTCTCTCTCTGTCTCTCTGTCTCTCTCTCTCTCTCTCTCTCTCTCTCTCTCTCTCTCTCTCTCTCTGTCTCTCTCTCTCTCTCTCTCTCTCTCTCTCTCGTCTGGCACTTTTTTCAGGTGCCGAGCGTGATATAAGTGGGTCTTAATTACATGGCAACAGGTTGCACTCTTCCGTGGTTACGGCGACAACATTTACACGCGGCTAACAGTCGAGTGGCTGTTGATGAACCGTATAAAGACGCACGCGGTTACCTGCCATTTTCCGGCGTGACCCGACCCGAGCGGACCTTTGTTCAGTATTTATAATACGCGGGTAGGTTAGTTAACATTAGCCGCATTATGCCATCCTAATTAGCAATGTTATTTACAGGAAAATAAATGTCTGTAAAGTCACACCATCGCCGAACGAGTTAACACAATGGTGACCGAGCCTATGGTCCACTCGATGAAAGCCCTTGTATTTTGCAGTATTTTTTTGCGCAAGATTTTAAATATTCCATCACCCAGCAGTGACTGGTAAACGGAAGTGACGGAACTGCTTCTCCGGTCTCTAGAGTAAACAGAGTATCCGCCATTAAACAACTGCCAGCGGAACCGACATCAACGACGCGACAACGTTTGGATGCAATTGCTGCTTTCCACCACAGGTGTCGCCAAAGAGCATAAAACGGAAATCTTAGAGATCGCGACTTTGAAGTTCGGTATTGCATAAAGGATAATCCAATTGTTTAGTTTTTTTTACATAATCTTGTTGTCGTAGACCTATATATATATACGGTATATATATCCTCTTATGCTATAAAGTCAAACATCGATGTGCATTTTTGTGCACGCTGAAAAGATTAAATATATACGAGCTTCCCTAAATCTACGTCATATGAAACTAAATTATGAATAAGAAAGCGGTTTAGTTTTAGTTCTAGGCCGCGCACACAATGCAGCAATCCTCAAAGCCTCAACACTTGGCTCTGCCATCTCC
>PIJE02002545.1:41393-43388 GCA_002895965.2 Coryphaenoides rupestris
TGTGTGTGTGTGTGTGCGCGTGTGTGTGCGTGTGTGTGTGTGTGTGTGTGTGTGTGTGTGTGTGTGTGTGTGTGTGTGTGTGTGTGTGTGTGTGTGTGTGTGTGTGTGTGTGTGTGTGTGTGTGTGTGTGTGTGTGTGAGGTAGTGCGTATATCACTCTTACCGTGTTAACACATGCGTGGGTGCGTGCACGTGTGCGTGCACGTGTCCCTGCATCACATTGAGTCACGATCTTTGTGTTCGCAAGACTACCTCCCATCTCTCCTCCTCCTCCTCCTCCTCCTCCTCCTCCTCCTCCTCCTCTTCCTCCTCGCTCCGCACACCATCCCATCGCGTGTCCCTCAGCCTCCCATTGGTCCATTTGAGAGGCTCCTATTTCACCAGCCCCTTCTTACCATAATCAGATGCACATGCATTCGTGTATTCTTGTATTTCCGTCCCCTTTACTTTAACTCGCCCTCCCTGACGTCTGTGGCCGTGGGGTCCTCACTTCACCCCCCCCCCCCCCCCCCCCCCCCCACCACGCCGCCCACCCCCCTCCCCCGGTCCCCTGTCCTTTCTTGTCCTTATTTGCCTTCCTCCTTACCCCTCCCCTTGGAGCTAAGTTTTGCTGTCATAAGGAAAAGGTTGGCCGGCCATCTGGGGCAACGTAATGCACAGGGGTCGAGCGGAGTGAGTAAACCGCGAGGTGTGTGTGCTTGTGTGTGTGTGTGTGTGTGTGTTGTGTGTGTGTGTGTGTGTGTGTTGTGTGTGTGTGTGTGTGTGGTGTGTGTGTGTGTGTGTGTGTGTGTGTGTGTGTGTGTGTGTGTGTGTGTGTGTGGGGCGGAATCTCTCTCTCCCTCCCATGGGTCACGACCTTTGGCTTAGTTGATTCTGTTGATTCTGGCATTGTGACTTGAAATATCGTTTTGGTTTTTTTTTCGACATCAGACGATTATCCAATGTGCGTTGCATGGGGGGGGGGGGGGGGGAGTAACGATTGGTGGGGCGGCCGAGACTAATGTTGTTGCTGTTGACGACGGCTCCGAACGGCGTTTTCTTTTGAATTATTTGCGAATGTTCAACCCTGACGAGTAGTCGACAACACCGCGCGCGAATCCTCCCAGAGCGGACACCACCGCCAGCTCCATACGCAAGAATTAGCCGACCCCGACGTCTCGGCAACTTTCGGGACTTAATGAGCTCTCTGAAATAATGATCTTGAATTCAATATGACCCCCTTGATTAATGCATGTTTTTAACATGGAGCGCATGTCTTCTCGCTAACGCCCCGACATCGTAGTTTGTTTTTACTTCACTCCCTGGCAAAAACCAGTATGTTGGCATAGCAACGCTTGTTGGACTCTCGTGATTGGTTCAGGAAAATCGAATTCCCCCCCCCCCCCCCCCCCCCCCCCCCCCCCCCCCCCCACGGAGATCGGTACGAGCGGAGGCAAGGTCACACTGAAGATGCAAATGGAGTACAACAAGTTGACACTTCAGTCTGATGTCAGGCTAGGAGTCTCTTAGACTTTAAGCCAAATTGTGTTCATAAGAATGAACAACATGCATGCAAACCTCCCTCAAAACCAGGACAGGCACAGATATTGTGGAGTTATATTACAGAATATTAAAAACGCAAATCAATTTATTTTGATCTGAAATATTTAAAAAGCAATCTTTTTCTGTAAACTATTGCATCTGCAAATGTTCATTGTTAACCGTTGTTTTACAAACTACAACAATGAAACTATTATTATGATGAATTTTTGGCCAGAGGGACGCTTTAGCCAATGAGCGCAAAATGGGGGGGGGGGGGGGAGTGGCCTGGCCCGCTGTAGCCACACCCCCTGTGCAGTGTGCACGTACCTGGTTCGACTCATCTGTCATAAATGAGCAGGAAAAACAACACGAGGAAAGATGAAGTGGTCCATCGGACGGCCATGACAGGGTGTTACATATTTGAAGGGTGTGTGTGTGTGTGTGTGTGAGAGCCTCCTGTTGACGAGAGAAGAAC
>PIJE02002545.1:54104-56604 GCA_002895965.2 Coryphaenoides rupestris
CGCGTGTGTGTGTGTGTGTGTGTGTGTGCATGCGTGGTGTGTTGCGATGCCTTCCTGCAACACACACGTACGCCGTTTGCTCTACTTCCCGGTTCCTTAGTTTTGCGACGGTTGGACTGAACCATTGGACCCCCCCCGTCTCCATCTCGCTCTATGACTCACCCAGCAGCCTCTATTCAAAGAGCTGTCCATCACACGGAGACATGCTAGAGGCGGGTCGGGGGTGGGGGGGGCGGGGTTTATAATTTAGCTTATATATACAAACACACTCGTGGGGGGGGGGGGGGTTAGGGTTAAGGTTAGGATTAGTTTTAGGGTTAGGGTTAGGGTTAGGTGGGGGAGATCACAAGTCCAGGCGTATCGCAAAAGTGTCCTTCACATCACGTCACCTTTCGCCACGGCAACGGTTCCTGTTGATGCATGAACCCCCCCCCCCCCCCCCCGGCCCCCCCCCCACGGACCACAATGCAACGCTGCGCCGTGCGACAGCGCAGTCCCTCAATCCCGTCGAACTCGCTGGCTGTCTACTCAACTCTCTGCAGAATTTACAACTGCTATTTGATGTGTGGGTTTTTTTATGACTGTCAATTGTTTTTCCTCGCATATCGGAAAGGAATTATGTTCTCAGGGTTTAACTGGTTTTTTTTTTTCTTCTGGCGAGGCCACTGCACCGCGAGGAAATTGAGATTTGAGATTAACATTACATTTTTTTTTTTTAGATAACCTTGTCGTGAAGACAAGACTGGAGAATTTGTCGGCCAATTTTAGTTGGGTCACTGCTGCCGCTTCTGCTGCTTCTGCTGCCGTCGTCGTGCTAAAGTCTCTCAGAGAGTTTAGTCACAGATGCGTCCCTGAAGGCATCTACCTTGAGATCCATTTTTAAACGATGCCGGCGGGGGAGGGGGGGGGGGGGTGTGGGGGGGAGAAAATGAATAAATTAAAGCACTTTTCCCACATTTCCCGTGGTTTTGGTGACAAGGAGGCGATGGCCTGCAGCTGCTCCCGTGTGTTACGCTCACCTTCGTGTCAAGAACAATGTCATCCACCACGCGCACACACACACCTGGTCACTGGCCTGCGCGTGTGTGTGTGTGTGTGTGTGTGTGTGTGTGTGTGTGTGGCGACATTATGTTGATATTTAGTGTGTATGTGTGTGTGTGCATTTGTGTGTGTAGTGAAAGCATTTACTGTAGTATTCATTTGGCTGTTTAATTTTTCCTGCAATTGATTCCTTAATTGGTTCCACTAGATCAGAGGTCACATGCGGACAGCGGTCCGGGTCCGGACCCAGACGCCGTCCTATCCGGACCCGGACCTATAACCAATAAATTATTGAGTATTATACAATTTAGTTGTCGCGTTTCTATTTTAACCGCCGCATCTTTTCTAGCCTTTACGGTACTGGCTTAGCGGGCCAATCAGGTCACGTCACGTGACGCTACTCAGCCAATCAGATCGTTGCAGTCAGTGAGCGACTAGAAACAAACAAACACGCGGAGAAACGAGACGAGAGAAACAGTCGGAGTATAGCGCGCTTTAAAAAGAGAAAGATAGACAGAGAGAACAGAGCCTTTAATGAAGATTGGACAGACGTGTAAATTGTTTATTCTTCCCACAGACAGTTCAAAACCAGTATGTCTCATCTGTCCCGAGACTGTGGCTATTATTAATAGCGGGAATGTGAAGCGACACTATGAGACAAAACAGTGTTTTCACCAAACATACCAAACATACCCGTCCAAATCCGAACTGAGGGCGCAGAAAATAAACGATTTGAGAGCCCAGTATGATCGATCCACCAGAATCCTAACACATTCATTCACTGCCCAACAACGTGCTAATGAATGTTCCCTTAGAGTTGCTTGGATTTTGGGTCAACATAAAAAAAACCATTGACCCACGGAGGGGTTGTTAAGGAGAGCATGAGTGCAGGAGCTGAACCCTTATTTGAGGGGAAACAAAAAGAAGAGTTTTGTGCTAAAATCAAGGAAATACCTCCAGTATATCAGCATCATCAGCCACAAAGAAAAGGGAAATATGAAGCCAGGATGTGCTCAGCTGGATGAAGCCATTCATAAGGCACCATGCATAGGTTTAGATGAGTCCACTGATGTGTCTGCTGTTAGTTTATGAGGAGAAGTAAGGTTCTTCAACGAGGAGAATAACATTTATTTATTATTAGAGCACATATTATCCCTCTGGTTCAATAAATATTGTTATATTATTGAATTGTACTTCATTTATTTGATTTAACTACATAGTGGCAGCCTATAGATGTTGATACGATTACTAGGCTCCTTCAATATACAGTATATGGCATCATAACGCAAGTTAGACATTATGATCCTCATCTACTAATGGCCCGGCCCGTCTGTCAGTTTTAAAAACCAAATGTGGCCCTTGAGCCAAAAAGTTTGCCCACCCCTGGTTAGACACAGTGGGAGCAGACAGTGCTAGTTTATATTTTTGAATTTGTTTAGCTCTCATTATGGTAAATGGT
>PIJE02002545.1:61604-64104 GCA_002895965.2 Coryphaenoides rupestris
TTATATTATTATATTATTCCCTTTCTTTCCAAACTGTGATAAACGCCACGACAGATTTTCAGCAGACTCAGATATATCCGCTCGGCCAATCACAGCGCGCCATTCCCGTGACTTAACTAGCCTAGTGACAGCTGTCAAAGTCCTGTCAGAGACAAACACACACACATATCGTAAGAGATTTTAAGCGAAATTATTCATTGAATGAAATAATGAATAACTTGATGGAACAGAGGAGCCGGTGGGTTGTTTCTACAGTGGGAAAAAACAAACCATCAAAGATCATCATAGACGGGAGAATGTGAAGAAAATGCGACATTCCTGGCGGTGGTCGCTAGACCTTATTAAGACGCAGAAGCGCCTGGTCCACACACACACACACACACACACACACACACACACACACACACACACACCACACACACCCAATAAGACGGACTGTAGTCACACTTATCAACTCATTGCTGGTGATCTTGATCAAAACGTCCAGTCTTTCTACGCTCATTCAAGTAAAGTTGAACAGGACCAGGCGCTTCTGCGTCTTATAACAGTTAATAAGGTCCAGCGAGTGGGGGGGGGGGGGGGGGGCAGGCGCGCATTGTCGGGTTTTTATCAATCAGATGAATGCATCAAATCTTCGCGCAGTATGACGATCTATGCAATCACTAAAAGGATACCCGGTCTGTTGTTCACAGCAGTTCCGGTCATCTTGTTTTTTAAATGTGACTAAAACTAGACTTATGAGTTTTCGTCGAAGAAAACTAGACTAAAATGTTCTGAGTTTCCGTCGACGAAAACTAGACTAAAACTAAGAAGGTTTTTAAACATTTGTTGCAGGTACTATTGTTCGCGTTTTTTTGGGGTAAAATGCAGCCAGACTTTCGACCGTCGTGGTTTCGGCATTTTGCGGGTACTTGCTGTCACTGTCTGATTGAAATGTTTACTAAAGTTAGGTGTGGGTTGGGCAGCGTGACGTGTGCATCAGCGATATTTCGTTTCGAGCACTAGAGGGCGCTGAAATGCGGTGGATATTTCAAATGGCATTTTAACTACTGGCACCGAAATGAGGCACCGAAATATGCGTTTTGATTCGGTACGGTTAGTACCGGTTGTACGGGAACCGGTTCCATAGTGGTACCGGTTCTCGGTACCCATCCCTACTCTTAACACATCACCGTCGGTGGCTGGTCCCACCCTTTCCCCCCCCTCCCCCCCCCCCCCCAAAAAACCAGTTCCCCCGCCATCGCTCACGGAGCTATCGTGCACGAGATCAATACAAGGACGGCGATTATCCACGCTGCGCCTTGCGTTATGTCCCAGGGTTCCCCGGGGGTTGAAGGTCGCCATCGTGGCTCCGATGGCAGTGGCTGTGTTGTGTTGTGTTGTGTTGTGTTGTGTCTTGTGTTGCGTTGCGTTGCATTGTGTGTGTGTTCCTCATGCATATTACATGGGGTGTGTTGTCACCTTGCACCCTTCACCCTCCACACGTTTGTTTGGGAGGCTTTCCGTTTCCCCCGCTGACCGATGGAAAAGGTGGCCCGCGTGGCCTCGACCGTAGAGACGTAGCCTTGTGACGACGTCCGGATATTTAACGCTTATAACGCGCAATGACTCAATCGGTCCGGCCTTGGCTTGTGGGCGGCAATATATTTCCAAATATGGGCCGTGGGCGCGGCCGCCCACCTGACGTTGTCGAAAGAGCTCCGTCCAATCAGAGTGCCCGCTCACTTTGTCACGCTGACAATTTTAAAGTAATAATAAATAATAATAATGAGTTTTATTTGTGTAGCACACTTTAAAATACAGTGAAATCTCAAGGTGCACAGCGAGGGTAAAAACAATCATAATACAATGAATCCTAGCAAAAAGGCATAATAAAATAAAATAAAATAAAATAAATAACATTAGGGACGCAGATGAACCAGAGCCCTAGGGAGGAACGGGTGAGTCTTAAGATTAGATGTAATAACGGCGAGTGAGTCTGAGGCCCCTAATCGTTCCTGTCAGCTGATTCCACAAACGTGGAAAAAAAAGGCACGATCTCCCCATGCATGGTTGTGTCAGCTTTGTTCGTGACACGGCAAGGACAGAGCTGGTCGGGGATCGGGGGACGACAGAAGAAGAAGAAGCAGTACGCTGTCCCTGTCAAGTAAACAAACAAATAAATAAATAAATAAGGAGATTTGCCGGACCACCTGAGCGAGCGACCGCGGTGAGGATTGAGGGGTGAGGAGGCCCCTGATGGTAGGACCGGTCGGTTTGGACTGGTAAGCCGACGCGAGCGGAGAGTTGCGATAGTTAATGCGAGAGCTCATGAAGGCGAGCTAATTACGCCCACACCTGGTGACATAATAGATTCAACATTCAAGATTCGAGAAGTTTAATTGTCACGTACACGGCGCCCCCTTGTCAAGTTGGTATTCAGTCTATTTTGGATGGAAACTCTGCTCTGTAGATTGCTGCACTTTCTTCGGGCACCGACATATAAGATCATTCTATTTTA
>PIJE02002546.1:0-20315 GCA_002895965.2 Coryphaenoides rupestris
GAATACATTGTTATATGCTGACATTCACAGAATGTCACAGAATACCTTCTCAGACAGTCAACACAACACTAGCACCAGCAATTAGCACCAGGACTAGCACTAACACCAGTACTAGCACCAGGACTAGCACTAACACCAGTACTAGCACCAGCACCAGCAGTAACACCTAGCACCAGGACCAGCACTAGCAGTAACACCAGCACTAGCACCAACACTTAGCACTGCTACCAGCACTAGCTCCAGCAGTAACACTAGCACTTATCACCAGGACTAGCACTAGCAGTAACACTTAGCACTAGCACTTAGACATTGATGCCGAACTTGTTCAGCAGCCTGATGGCCTGACTGTGGAAGCTGTCTCTGAGTCTGCTCGTGTGGCACTTGATACTGCGGTATCGCCTGCCTGACGGTAGAAGTGTGTACAGTCGGTATCGCCTGCCTGACGGTAGAAGTGTGTACAGTTCGTGGCTGGGGTGGTTATTGTCTTTAATAATCCTTTTGGCCTTGGCCACGCACCGCCTGGTGTATATATCCAGGAGGGAGGGAAGCTCACCTCCAACGATGTACTGGGCCGTCCGCACCACCCTCTGTAGTGTTTTACGCTCCAGTGCGGTGCAGTTCCCGTACCAGACGGTGATGCATCCTGTGAGAACACTCTCGATGGTACAGGAGTAGAATGTTCTGAGGATGCGGGGGCACATGTTGAATTTCCTCAGTCGCCTGAGGAAATACAGGCGTTGTTGGGCCTTTTTCACCACGTTGTTGTGGTTGTGCGTGGTCCATGTGAGGTCCTCGGAAGATGTGCACGCCGAGCGAACTTGAAGCTGCTGAACCCTTCTCTACTGCAGCACCGTCGATGGAGATGGGGGCGTGCTCTCCTCTCCGCTTCCTGTAGTCCACGATCAGCTTCCTTGGTCTTCTTGACGTTGAGGGCGAGGTTGTTTTCTTGGCACCACTGTGCCAGTGATCCAACCCTCCTCCCTTGTAGGCTGTCTCGTCGTCGGCGGCGATTCAGACCCAACACTGTCGTGTCGTCAGCAAACTTGATATGACGTTGGAGCTGATGCATAGCCATGCAGTCGTGGGTGTACAGGGAGTAGAGGAGAGGCTCAACACGCATCCCTGAGGGGCTCCAGTGTGAGGGTCAGCGGCTCTGAGGTGGTGCTGCCATCCTCACCACCTGCGGCGGCCCGACAGGAAGTCCAGTATCCAGCTGCACAATGTCGGTGTGCAGGCCTAGACTCCTGAGCTTTGGTGTCGAGCTTGGCAGGAACTATTGTGTGAACGCTGAGCTGAAGTCCACAAACAGCATTCTCACACAACAGTTCTTCCCCTCCAGGTGAGAGAGGCAGTGTGAAGTGCCATGGCAATGGCGTCGTCGGTGGATCTGTTTTTGACGCGTAAGCAAATTGCCATGGGTCCAGCGTGGCAGGCAACATGGAACAAATAAGTCCTTGACCAGCCTCTCGAAGCATTTACTGGCAATCGAGGTGAGGGCTACGGGTCTCCAGTCATTCGGGCAGGTTACCTTGGGTGTTTAGGGACAGGCACGATGATGGACATCTTGAAGACCTCGGGAAACAACAGCCTGGGACAGGGACAGGTTGAAGATGTCTGCGAAGACTCCTGCCAACTGGTCTGCGCATGCTCTGAGGACGCGCCCCGGGATGTGGTCTGGGCCCGCCGCCTTCCGGATGTCCACCCGCTTGAAGGCTCTGCGCACGTCAGCCTCTGAGATGTTCAGCAGGCTGGCCTCCTCAGGCAGCGCTGACTTCGGCGGGCTGCCGTTCACGTCGAACCGGGCGAAGAAGGTGTTTAGCTCGCCAGGGAGGGAGGAAGAGGAGTTCTCTACACCGCTGGTTCTCCCTCTGAAGTCCGTGATTGTCTGCAGCCCCTTCCACACACCCCTCACGTCGTGGCTCTTGAATTTGTCCTCCACCCTGTTCTTATACTCCCGCTTGGCAGAGCCGATGCTCTTGCGTAGTATTCCACCATATTCCCGGAGTCAAAGGCGGCGTTACGCGTGCGGAGTGCGGCGCGAACATCGCCATTAATCCACGGTTTCTGGTTGGGATAAATCCGAACCGACTTAGTAGGAACAACGTCATCTATGCATTTCTTGATGAACCCGGTGACTGAGGACGCGTACTCGCTGATGTTATTGTCCGACGCAACCCTGAACATATCCCAGTCCACGTGATCAAAACAATCCTGCAGCATAGACTCTGATTGGTCCGACCAGCATTGGACCTCCTTCACAGCGATTGGTTGCTGCTTCAGTCTCTGCCTGTAGGCGGGGAGTAGTTGGATCGAGCGGTGATCTGATTTGCCGAACGGTGGGCGGAGGAGGGCCTTGTAGCCGTCCCGGAAGGGGGTGTAGCAGTGGTCGAGGATCCGCTCGCCCCGTGTGTTGCTTGTGATGTGTTGGTAGAACTTTGGGAGAACTTTCTTCAAGTTCGCCTTATTGAAGTCCCCCGCCACAATGAAAGCAGCCTCCGGGTGAGCCGACTCCTGTTCGCTGATAGCCCCATAAAGTTCCTTCAGCGCTATGTCCGTGTTGGCTTGAGGGGGAATGTACACAGCAGTCACGGTTACTGCTGTAAACTCCCGCGGTAGCCAGAATGGTCGGCACATAAGCATCAGGTACTCCAGGTCCGGGGAACAGAAAGACTTGAGGGTCTGCACATGACTCTGGTTGCACCAAGATCTGTTTATCATGAGACATACCCCCCCTCCACGATCTTTACCGAGAGAGTCTTTGTTCTGTCCGCGCGGTGGACGGAAAATCCTGTCGGCTCGATGGCTGAGTCTGTGTGTGCTAGTCCTGGTCAATTGCTGGTGCTAGTGTTGTGTCGACTGTCTGAGAAGGTATTCTGTGACATTCTGTGAATGTCAGCATATAACAATGTATATTTTAGTACATTGATTTATATGTGTACTGCTCACCTGGATATTTTTGTTGTATATTCCATTTCATTTTATATTTCATTACTTATTTACACAGAATTTCTATTCATAGTTCTATTTCTATTTTGTAGTTCTATTCTATTTTGTATTCCTTTATAATTACTGTCGGTTGTCGGGCGTTTTGCACAAAAAGTTTTTCACTCACTGCTTATACTCACGTGTAAATTGTGAAGTGACAATAAAATACTTGAAACTTAAAATACTTGAAACTGTCCGCAAAGGGCTTTGAACCTAGCAGAACCAAGCTGCTATGTCACTCAAGCTGTGTTTCTTCAAAGGCCATGGAAGTGTTTTACCCCAACACTCATTTGCCCATTTTGTAGATAAAAAAATCTAGACTTCTAAAAAATATTATTCGTCCGTTTCTTTTAGTTTCTGGTGAAATTTAAGGATTCGCAATTGAGAGTATTTTTGAAGGCAGAATCATGCAACAAGACCAGGTTTATTTTTCTTGTAGGGAAGCCATCTTGAGCATCTGTTTTTCTGACTTTCTGGTTTCCTTGTCGTATGGTTTACAGACAGACAGGAGCTTATTAGTAACATGTTTTGTTACTTTATTTCATTAGTGATTTTTTGTAACCTAGTATTTGGTCTCAGTGAATGTTGTAATGTTCCTAAGTCATCACAATTACCAGGACAATTTCCACTTTAATTCCAGTCAATCAGCAAATTTGTGCAGACTAGACTTCACTCGACTTGACTTGACTAGACTGGACTGGGCTAGACTGGGGAACAGCTTGAGAATCACAGATGGAGGTTAATATTTCTTCTTCAATTGGTTAGACAATCAGGCAGTCAGCTGGAGCATGTCAACACACTTCTTTGATGCCAAGTAACTGCATTGTGTTGTGCCAGACATACAATGATCACAGCATTCCAGTCTGTCCTTGGCGGCTGTGGAATCCCCCTCATCTCCCTTGTCAGTTATGGCTTAATTACTGTGGTCTTCGAGTGGGTGGGGTGGGGGGAGGGGAGACAGGACTTAGAGGCTTTTCCTTCCATGGAATTGAAATCTTCTGTTGTTAGTCCCAGGAAAGGCATCTTTCATGGTGTTCTTTCCCCGTGTTTGGAGATGTTTTTTTTTTGTTTGTTCCATTTGATAGCCAAAGTTTGTGTTTTTGTTTTTACTTCGGGCTACATATTTTTGGCCGTCTTTGTCTCTCTGCTGGTTAACATTCTGAAAGTAATGAAGTAACTCCATATGTGTTTACAAAATCATGACATAACTGTTCTTGTTCTGTTCTAGATGTATGCTGTGTAAATTGGCAGATGCAAATATATGTGGGTTCTCCTTTGTGTTTTGTTTTTGTATTTTTTTGTGGTTACCCAGTGAATCAATCGAGTTTATTCATACTGTTTCCTTGACTTGAAAATATCCAAATGCAATTTCCCCATTTGGATCTGAAATGTGATTGCAGTCCTGATCGTACTGTATTACAATCACACACACACCCACAGACTAATGAAGTTGGGGGACTAACATCATTCCCTGAAATGCAGCCCTCCCTGTAATAAACCCACTTATTTATTAACACAAAGATTAATTTGTGATCCATGGTCTCCTCCTCCTCCTCCTCCTCCTCCTCCTCCAGACGAGAGCGGGGTCACCCTTCTGCAGCTCATCGGGGACCCCCCTCCCGAGGGCATCACCCAGGTGACAGGCTCCAACGGCAACCCCGGCTACGTCTTCGACCCCAACGCCAACGTGGGCCAGCTGGCGCGCGCCCACCTGCCCAGCCCCTTCTACCGGGACTTCTCCCTCAGCTTCCACCTGAAGCCCACGTCGGATCGCGGCGGGGTGGTGTTTGCCGTGACGGACGCGGCGCAGCAGATCATGTACGTGGGTGTCAAGCTGACGGAGGCGCGCGGCGGGCAGCAGAGCGTGGTGCTCTACTACACGGAGCCCGACTCGGAGGCGCCATACGAGGCGGCACGCTTCACCGTGGCGTTCATGCGGGACACGTGGACACGCTTCGCCCTGGCCGTGCAGGACGAGAAGGTCACCTTCTACCTCAACTGTGACATGGACCGCACGCAGGTGGCGCGCTTCGAGCGGTCCCCCGACGGCATGGAGCTGGAGGCCGGCGCCGGCGTGTTTGTGGGCCACGGCGGGAGAGCTGACCCCGATCATTTCTTGGTAGGTTTTTTTTTTTTAAAGGGGCCCTATTATATCACCAGGTGTGAACGTGATTAGCCATTACAAGCTGTTTCAAAATTGTCATGTGACTGAAATTGTCATTGTGACGAAGTGACATAAGTAGTGAGTGTCCACCTAGATGTATGCTGACTAGATCACTTTACCCGTTGGTGTCATCCACTGGGCTAGCTGGTAGTCTGATCTAGTCAGCATACATCTATGTGGACAGTCCCAAGTGTGATCTGACTTCGTGACAATGGCAATTTTGAAATGGCTTGTAATGGCTAATCACACTCACACCTGGTTGTAAAATAGACACCCTTTAATGTATTTCATTGAAATGCTTAATACGTGATAATAAATTCTTGATTCTCAAGAATTTCCTTCGGGATTAATAAAGTTCGATCTTATCTTATCTTAAATGCACACATTGAATGAATTAAGGACAGTGTAACAGTGAGGGTGTTGATGCTGAGAAGGTTCTGGGTTTAAACCCCATCACGTGCTGACTAGCTCTTACGCATCCTTGAGCAAGATGCTCTTACCCATACCTCCCCCTTCATGACATGCACCTTAAAACTAATTCTCTTTTTTAAGTTGCTTTGGATAAAATAACTCTTCTTCTGACTAACTTGAACTGATCTGAACAGAAATTGACAAGAGGTTGTCACGCTGTGGGGCAGGAGGACCCAAACGCAAGACTCAGGACTCGGGGTTATGCAGTGCGGAGTGGTATTTATTTACCGTGATACAGGCAGGCAAACAGGTGAGGGACAGACAGGCAGGTAGGTAGGCAGGTGGGTGAGGGACAGACGGGCAGGTAGGCATCCAAACGGGTTGTCCAACAATTTAACAATACAACAAGTAATGTGTAAACCGACACATAACATAACATTAGCAATGGTCCGACACCCGTGAGTGGAAACCCGAAGGCTTTATACTGTGCATAATTGTTCATTGCGGGCAGCCGCGAAAGTAGCGCAGGTGCCGCTAACCACCCAGGGGCGGCACTGGCGCCCGGGAGCCCCGCTAATCCTCCAGGGGCGGCACTGGCGCCCGGGAGCCCGGAGACACGATTGCGATCGTGACAGAGTTAAATGAATCTGCATGTCTGTCTTCAGAGGGCATAATAACCCATGCATGATTTCATCGCATAAATAAAAAACAGAAGCATATTTATTTTGATGAATTTGGCAGTGTTTCCCCTCCATGCATCCAGCAGTGACAAAATACCGCTGCTTGATTACTTGTGCCACTGCAATCGGCCATGCAAACATTTTTTGGAAATATAAATAATATTTGGCCCCCCAAATGCTGGACAAGACATATCATAGGTGCCCCCTACTGCACCCCTCTCAATTGTTACATTATGGTCATAAATATAATCGATATATCATACAGTATGTCAGTTCAGATGAACTTCATGAATGCCTACCGAGCCACTAACTGGCATTAGTCACTAACTAGTAGTATTTACATTTATAAGTAAAGATTGCAAGTAAATTTATTTTCTCCTGGTATTTATTTGTTCCCATACTCTTACCAACATTCTCGGGCACAATTTCCCATCTCTGGACTTTACATTTGTTTAATCCCATTTCTCTAAGAATCAATCAATCCCCCCCAAGAGCTAAACTGTGTGCGGTGGTCTCCCTTTGGCAGGATAAGATAAGATAAGATAGAACTTTATTAATCCCGAAGGAAATTTGTGTGCCAGGTTGCATAGCAATACAGTAAAACAATAGAGAATAAACAGAATAATAAAAATAAACTAACAGATTTTACAAATGTACACTCCTAGTATATATAGGTGAAATATAAAATTATACAGGCAAGATAAGGTATTCAGTCCTGCGAAAACCAATTTGGCATAATTGAAGTGTAATACAACTGTGATGATAATAATAATAATAATAATAATAATAATAATAATAATGGTCAGAGGATGTATTACGAATATTGCACATAATGTTGAAAGGTGGGTCGGGTGCGTTGTATACCGGGCCGGTAGGCAAAGCGGGGTCCTGGGCGTGCGGATCCCCGTCATCGCCGCCTGGTTCTAGGGACGTGGAACGTCACCTCACTGGCGGGGAAGGAGCCTGAGCTGGTGCGGGAGGTGGAGCGGTACCAACTAGATATGGTTGGGCTCACCTCCACGCACAGCACCGGGTCTGGAACCAAACTCCTGGAGAGGGGCTGGACCCTCTACTTCTCCGGAGTTGCCCAGGGTGTGAGGCGCCAGGCGGGTGTGGGGATACTCACAAGTCCCGGCTGAGCGCCGCTGTGTTGGAGTTCTCTCCGGTGGACGAGAGGGTCGCCTCCATGCGACTGCAAGTCGCTGGGGGGAAGGCTCTGACTGTTGTGTGTGCCTACGCACCAAACAGCAGCTCAGAGTATCCGGCCTTCTTGGAGTCCTTGGGTGGCATCCTGGAAAGGGTTCCATCCGGGGACTCCATAGTTCTACTGGGGGACTTCAACGCACACGTGGGCAATGATGGAGAAACCTGGAGGGGAGTGATTGGGATGAACGGCCTGCCCGATCTGAACCAGAGTGGTGTTTTGTTATTGGACTTCTGTGCTAGCCATGGACTGGCCCATAACAAACACCATGTTCGAACATAGGGTGGTCCACAAGTGTACCTGGTACCGGACCACCTTAGGCCAAAGGTCGCTGATTGACTTTGTAATCGTATCAGCAGATCTGCGGCCGCATGTTTTGGACACTCGGGTGAAGAGAGGAGCAGAGCTGTCAACTGATCACCACCTGGTGGTGAGTTGGATCAGATGGCGCGGGAGGCTGCCAGACAGACCTGGTAAACCCAAACGTGTAGTGAGGGTGAACTGGGAACGTCTGGTGGAAGCCCCTGTCCGTAGGGTCTTTAACTCCCACCTCCGGAATAACTTCTCGTGCATCCCGGGGGAGGTTGGGGACATGGAACCTGAGTGGGCCATGTTCAGAGCCTCCATTGTAGAGGCTGCAGCTCGGAGCTGTGGTCAAAAGGCTGTCGGTGCCTGTCGTGGCGGCAACCCAAGAACCCGTTAGTGGACACCAGCGATGAAGGAAGCCATCAGGCTGAAGGAGGCCTTTCGGGCCTGGTTGGCCCAGGGGTCTCCTGAAACAGCAGACAGGTACCGGGAGGCCAAAAGGACCGCAGCTTCAGCGGTGGCTGAAGCAAAAACCCGGGTGTGGGAGGAGTTCGGGGAGGCCATGGAGCAGGACTTTCGGCTGGCCTCAAGGAAGTTCTGGCAAACGGTCCGGCGACTCAGGAAGGGAAAGCAGGGCTTGGCTCAGGCTGTGCTCAGTCGGGGAGGAGAACTGCTGACCCAGACTGAGGCTATTGTCGGGCGGTGGAAAGAACACTTTGAGGAGCTGCTGAATCCGACCAGTACGTCCTCTGTGGAAGAGGCAGAGTCTGAAGACTCGGGGGAAGTCTCACCCATATCCTTGGTAGAGGTCGCTGAAGTAGTCAAAAAGCTCTTCAGTGGCAAGGCGCCAGGTGTGGATGAGATTCGCCCTGAGATGCTGAAGGCTCTGGACATTGTCGGGCTGTCGTGGCTGACACGCCTAGTCAATGTAGCGTGGAGGTCGGGGACAGTACCTGTGGAATGGCAGACCGGGGTGGTGGTCCCCATTTTCAAAAAAGGGGACCGGAGGGTGTGCTCCAACTATCGGGGTATCACACTGCTCAGCCTCCCCGGGAAAGTTTATTCCAGGGTGCTGGAGAGGAGGCTCCGGCCGATTGTCGAACCTCAGCTTCAGGAGGAACAATGCGGATTCCGTCCCGGCTGTGGAACAGTGGACCAGCTCTTTACCCTCGCAGGGTTGTTGGGGGGGGGGGGCATGGGAGTTTGCCCATCCAGTCTACATGTGCTTTGTGGACTTGGAGAAGGCCTATGACCGTGTCCCTCGGGGAATCCTGTGGGGGGTAGTACGGGAGTATGGGGTACCGGGGCCGTTGGTACGTGCCATTCGGTCCCTGTACAAACAAAGTGCGAGCTGTGTCCGTATTCTCGGCACAAAGTCAAGCACGTTCTCAGTGGGTGTTGGACTCCGGTTGTCCCTTGTCACTGGTTCTGTTCGTGATCTTCACGGACAGAATCTCAAGGCGCAGCCGAGGTGAGGAGAGTGTCCGGTTTGGGGACCTCAGAAAACGCAAATGGATGGATGGATGGATGTGAAAGGTAATGTAGAAGAGGTATTGCACATGACATTAAGAATATTACGATGATGAGAGGAGATGAGAGGTAGTATTGCAGGTAATATTTAGAGATAACATTCATAATATTAATATAATAATATAGCACATGATATTGAGAGTATTGCACATTGTAGTAATATTAATATTGCACGTATTACTGAGAAAAATGAGAAAAATGCACATGATGTTGAAAGGTAATATTGCACCTGATATTGCTCAGTGTTCATTGTCTTATATTTCAACTGTCCTTCCCACAGAGGGGGGAGGAGTTATAAAGTTTGATGGCCACAGGCAGAAAGGACATCCTCTGGCGTTCTGTGGTGCACCTCGGTAATCTCAGTCTCGGCTGAAGGTGCTCTGGTATGACACCAGTGTGGCGTGCAGGGGATGGGAGGCGTTGTCCATAATACCGAGTAGTTTATTCAACCTCCCAAGCTGCAGATACAAACATGTTTATTTATATTGTGTACTCTTGTTTAGAAATGCGTTGGACGAATCGCTGCATTGTTTCATTGACCCGGTGTGCCCCCGACGGGTCGATGTTTGGAGGTTTTTGTCGTGGAAAGTTCCGGAGTTTAAACCCTTATTACCCTGTATGTAATAACATAGAGCTTAGTATACAAGCTCTGTTCCCAGGCTTCAAATCCAGCTGTGGCTCCGTCGACATCCCCTCGCCTGCCCTGCCGCTCACAGGTCTTTTGAATTGAATCTAGACTAATCACATTCTGACCTGGTCTTTTTTTCTTTTTTTTCAGCAAAATATTTACGTTATGTATTTATACAAACCAACTAATTCCGGTCAGGGGTTCTATTTGTGTGTATGCCAAGAAACAATAAAACCCAGCATTTTAAGAACGCCACTGAGCTCAAAACAACATTCTATGAATTGCACACTCCAAAATATAATGTGTGAACTTGAGGGAGTACAATTTATATGTCGTATTAATTTCCTAGAGACTAATTGTGAGTGACTGTATGATGGAATTGAGTCCAGAGGTGTTTTGGTCTGCGCCTGTTAATAACACCACTTGGAAATCGAAAATGAACTGCGTGGTTCCTCAGACTAATACACGCGTCTGTGAAAAGAAGAGGATCCTTTATCCTGTTTTAAAATGCTGTTTTATCCCTAATTTAAACAGCATGCTGCTACGACTAGTACTATGACTAGCACTGCTACCATACTACTACTATGACGACTACAACTACTACCCATTAGATTTCTCATCTGGGATTGTCGTGGATTTACCAATACTCTGACATTCGTAAGAGGGAGATCAGGAAGACCAAAGTTTGAAAGTTAAAGACTTTATTTGTTACAGCCAATAGTAACGCAAAGTCTGAGTCAAATCTGCAGAGAAGACTGCCTCACCCTACTCAGCTCTGTCCTTTATACCCAATGTTACGTAAATCATGCTTATACATTCCAACCCTATGTGGATACCGTGATAAAGTACCATACGTATTCTCTCCCTCTCTCCATACTAGGCACAAGACAGCACCATACGTAGTTTCTCTCCTGTAACCGGCCAGGATAGTACCGTTTAGCTTGGCTCATGTCCATCTCCGGACATTCAGTCTGCGCTTCTGCCTTGCATACTTCGTCATCATATGCATGTTAGATGCAAGGAGCTTTCAACGTGAACATATTGGAAGCAAAGATCATTCAATATAAACATAGGTGGACATGTGTCTCTAGTTGTTCTCTGTATTTCTCCACACTTAATTCACACACACAGCATATTGGCAAGACATTCTTAATAATGTACTGGAAAATATCTCCCATAGGATGAATAAAGTTAATTAAAAAGATGATGAATTTGTTCTCAGTGAGAGGTCGATTGGTGACTGAAAACCCAGAAGCCTAATAGGTCATCAGGGGCCTCCACTGTTGCTCATAAAAGTCCTTTTCTTCTTCATGACCTTAACATGGAGGATGACCTCTGACGAGAGGGTCAAACCGGGACCCCTGGGACACGTGTCCGTCATGTGATCGTCTGGCCTGGGGTCGCATTATGGCGTTTCATTGGGCGTGTGCATTTCCGGTTTAGAGACGGCCGTGAAACCCGTGTTAACGATGGCTGCTTCCAGAAGCTTTGTAAAGCTTGTTTATAAACTGTGTACGTGACTTAAGCCCCCTCCATGTTTACGTTGAGTAAGCAAGTAGCGGCCCGTGTATGACTGGAATGTGTTCATGAAATGTATACTGTATACATACATTAGTTGTGTTATTCATGAGCGCTGGGCTACGTGTGAGCGTAGGTATCGGTAGCGGTCTGTACGTGCATCATACTGGACAAAAATATGTAAAATGTACTTGTCAAGTTCTTAGGTTTTTGTTCAACTCTTGTGGAAACTAACATTACATTTAGAGAATTCGTGGAGGAGAAGTCGAGGAGACGAAAGTGGCAAATTGCAAAACATTTAATACAACCTATTACAGTCATAAGAAATGGAGGCCGGTCAGCTGAATCCCCTCCCCTCTCCACTCAAACAGCTCTCTTTATGATCTTTCCTGGTTTCCTTATCCCACCCACTTGACACTCCCCTCAACACATGTACACGCCTCTATGGTAATACACTGGTGAAGCTCCTCCTTCTGCGGGTAACTCCTCTAATTAAATCAGTATTAGTAATTCTTTATAAAGCACATAAACTAAAGTATTATAAAGAAAGATTAAACAAGCATATTCTAAAATGAATACAGAAATGTATACTAAAATGAATACAGGAAATGAATAAATACAATACAAATTCTAATCCCACATATATAATATATTGAACTACAAATAGCAATGATGAATTACAAATATATATGCTGATAAGTAAACAACTTAAAGAACTTGAATAAGACATGATAGTAAATAAGACTGTTAAAACTAACTTAAGAAACATAATATTAAACCAACATATACTGAAATGAATACAGGAAATTATATACCGTTTGTAAATCAAACCCCACAATACAAACTCTGGTATCCAGGGGTGTAAAAGTACCCAGAAATTATACTTAAGTTAAAGTATGGGTACCGTCTCAAAATCTTACTCAAGTAAAAGTCAGAGTATCTGGCTAAAAACATACTTGAGTAAAAGTAAAAAAGTTTACTTTTAAATGTACTTAAGTACTAAAAAGTAAAAGTAAAAACTTTGTTTTATTGCAAGGGATAGACCAGGGGTCTCAAACTCATTCCATCGTGGGCCAAGTTTTCATTTTAACTACCCATTGCACCAGGTGAGTTCGTTGAAGAGGTGAGCCAATTTGTGAAATCATCAGCTGGTGTTTAGGCAAGGCTGGAATGAAACCAAGCAATACACTCGGCCCACAATGGAATGTGTTGTGCGATAGACAATGCCTGAAATTAAAGAACAGAGGACACTTTTTTGCATAATAAAGTCTTTAACTTTCAAACTTTGGTCTTCCTGATCTCCCTCTTACGAATGTCAGAGTATTGGTAAATCCACGACAATCCCAGATGAGAAATCTAATGGGTAGTAGTTGTAGTCGTCATAGTAGTAGTATGGTAGCAGTGCTAGTCATAGTACTAGTCGTAGCAGCATGCTGTTTAAATTAGGGATAAAACAGCATTTTAAAACAGGATAAAGGTTCCTCTTCTTTTTACAGACGCGTGTACTAGTCTGAGGAACCACGCAGTTCATTTTCGATTTCCAAGTGGTGTTATTAACAGGCGCAGACCAAAACACCTCTGGACTCAATTCCATCATACAGTCACTCACAATTAGTCTCTAGGAAATTAATACGACATATAAATTGTACTCCCTCAAGTTCACACATTATATTTTGGAGTGTGCAATTCATAGAATGTTGTTTTGAGCTCAGTGGCGTTCTTAAAATGCTGGGTTTTATTGTTTCTTGGCATACACACAAATAGAACCCCTGACCGGAATTAGTTGGTTTGTATAAATACATAACGTAAATATTTTGCTGAAAAAAAAGAAAAAAAGACCAGGTCAGAATGTGATTAGTCTAGATTCAATTCAAAAGACCTGTGAGCGGCAGGGCAGGCGAGGGGATGTCGACGGAGCCACAGCTGGATTTGAAGCCTGGGAACAGAGCTTGTATACTAAGCTCTATGTTATTACATACAGGGTAATAAGGGTTTAAACTCCGGAACTTTCCACGACAAAAACCTCCAAACATCGACCCGTCGGGGGCACACCGGGTCAATGAAACAATGCAGCGATTCGTCCAACGCATTTCTAAACAAGAGTACACAATATAAATAAACATGTTTGTATCTGCAGCTTGGGAGGTTGAATAAACTACTCGGTATTATGGACAACGCCTCCCATCCCCTGCACGCCACACTGGTGTCATACCAGAGCACCTTCAGCCGTAGACTGAGATTACCGAGGTGCACCACAGAACGCCAGAGGATGTCCTTTCTGCCTGTGGCCATCAAACTTTATAACTCCTCCCCCCTCTGTGGGAAGGACAGTTGAAATATAAGACAATGAACACTGAGCAATATCAGGTGCAATATTACCTTTCAACATCATGTGCATTTTTCTCATTTTTCTCAGTAATACGTGCAATATTAATATTACTACAATGTGCAATACTCTCAATATCATGTGCTATATTATTATATTAATATTATGAATGTTATCTCTAAATATTACCTGCAATACTACCTCTCATCTCCTCTCATCATCGTAATATTCTTAATGTCATGTGCAATACCTCTTCTACATTACCTTTCAACATCCATCCATCCATCCATTTGCGTTTCTGAGGTCCCCAAACCGGACACTCTCCTCACCTCGGCTGCGCCTTGAGATTCTGTCCGTGAAGATCACGAACAGAACCGGTGACAAGGGACAACCTTGGCGGAGTCCAACACCCACTGAGAACGTGCTTGACTTTGTGCCGAGAATACAGACACACCTCGCACTTTGTTCTTACAGGGACCGGTACTCCATACTCCCGTAGTACCCCCCACAGGATTCCCCGTGGGACACGGTCATAGGCCTTCTCCAAGTCCACAAAGCACATGTAGACTGGATGGGCAAACTTCCATGCCCCCCCCCCCCCCCCCAACAACCCTGCGAGGGTAAAGAGCTGGTCCACTGTTCCACGGCCGGGACGGAATCCGCATTGTTCCTCCTGAAGCTGAGGTTCGACAATCGGCCGGAGCCTCCTCTCCAGCACCCTGGAATAAACTTTCCCGGGGAGGCTGAGCAGTGTGATACCCCGATAATTGGAGCACAACCGCCGGTCCCCTTTTTTAAAAATGGGGACCACCACCCCGGTCTGCCATTCCACAGGTACTGTCCCCGACCTCCACGCTACATTGACTAGGCGTGTCAGCCACGACAGCCCGACAATGTCCAGAGCCTTCAGCATCTCAGGGCAAATCTCATCCACACCTGGCGCCTTGCCACTGAAGAGCTTTTTGACTACTTCAGCGACCTCTACCAAGGATATGGGTGAGACTCCCCCCGAGTCTTCAGACTCTGCCTCTTCCCCAGAGGACGTACTGGTCGGGTTCAGGAGCTCCTCAAAGTGTTCTTTCCACCGCCCGACAATATCCTCAGTCTGGGTCAGCAGTTCTCCTCCCCGACTGAGCACAGCCTGAGCCAAGCCCTGCTTTCCCTTCCTGAGTCGCCGGACAGTTTGCCAGAACCTCCTTGAGGCCAACCGAAAGTCCTGCTCCATGGCCTCCCCGAACTCCTCCCACACCCGGGTTTTTGCTTCAGCAACCGCTGAAGCTGCGGTCCTTTTGGCCTCCCGGTACCTGTCTGCTGTTTCAGGAGACCCCTGGGCCAACCAGGCCTGAAAGGCCTCCTTCTTCAGCCTGACGGCTTCCTTCACCGCTGGTGTCCACCAACGGGTTCTTGGGTTGCCGCCACGACAGGCACCGACAGCCTTTTGACCACAGCTCCGAGCTGCAGCCTCTACAATGGAGGCTCTGAACATGGCCCACTCAGGTTCCATGTCCCCAACCTCCCCCGGGATGCACGAGAAGTTCTTCCGGAGGTGGAAGTTAAAGACCCTACAGACAGGGGCTTCCACCAGACGTTCCCAGTTCACCCTCACTACACGTTTGGGTTTACCAGGTCTGTCTGGCAGCCTCCCGCGCCATCTGATCCAACTCACCACCAGGTGGTGATCAGTTGACAGCTCTGCTCCTCTCTTCACCCGAGTGTCCAAAACATGCAGCCGCAGATCTGCTGATACGATTACAAAGTCGATCAGCGACCTTTGGCCTAAGGTGGTCCGGTACCAGGTACACTTGTGGACCACCCTATGTTCGAACATGGTGTTTGTTATGGTCAGTCCATGACTAGCACAGAAGTCCAATAACGAAACACCACTCTGGTTCAGATCGGGCAGGCCGTTCATCCCAATCACTCCCCTCCAGGTTTCTCCATCATTGCCCACGTGTGCGTTGAAGTCCCCCAGTAGAACTATGGAGTCCCCGGATAGAACCCTTTCCAGGATGCCACCCAAGGACTCCAAGAAGGCCGTATACTCTGAGCTGCTGTTTGGTGCATAGGCACACACAACAGTCAGAGCCTTCCCCCCAGCGACTTGCAGTCGCATGGAGGCGACCCTCTCATCCACCGGAGAGAACTCCAACACAGCGGCGCTCAGCCGGGGACTTGTGAGTATCCCCACACCCGCCTGGCGCCTCACACCCTGGGCAACTCCGGAGAAGTAGAGGGTCCAGCCCCTCTCCAGGAGTTTGGTTCCAGACCCGGTGCTGTGCGTGGAGGTGAGCCCAACCATATCTAGTTGGTACCGCTCCACCTCCCGCACCAGCTCAGGCTCCTTCCCCGCCAGTGAGGTGACGTTCCACGTCCCTAGAACCAGGCGGCGATGACGGGGATCCGCACGCCCAGGACCCCGCTTTTGCCTACCGCCCGGTATACAACGCACCCGACCCACCTTTCAACATTATGTGCAATATTCGTAATACATCCTCTGACCATTATTATTATTATTATTATTATTATTATTATTATTATTATCATCACAGTTGTATTACACTTCAATTATGCCAAATTGTTTTCGCAGACTGAATACCTTATCTTGCCTGTATAATTTTATATTTCACCTATATATACTAGGAGTGTACATTTGTAAATCTGTTAGTTTATTTTTATTATTCTGTTTATTTCTCTATTGTTTTACTGTATTGCTATGCAACCTGGCACACAAATTTCCTTCGGGATTAATAAAGTTCTATCTTATCTTATCTTATCCTGCCAAAGGGAGACCACCGCACACAGTTTAGCTCTTGGGGGGGATTGATTGATTCTTAGAGAAATGGGATTAAACAAATGTAAAGTCCAGAGATGGGAAATTGTGCCCGAGAATGTTGGTAAGAGTATGGGAACAAATAAATACCAGGAGAAAATAAATTTACTTGCAATCTTTACTTATAAATGTAAATACTACTAGTTAGTGACTAATGCCAGTTAGTGGCTCGGTAGGCATTCATGAAGTTCATCTGAACTGACATACTGTATGATATATCGATTATATTTATGACCATAATGTAACAATTGAGAGGGGTGCAGTAGGGGGCACCTATGATATGTCTTGTCCAGCATTTGGGGGGCCAAATATTATTTATATTTCCAAAAAATGTTTGCATGGCCGATTGCAGTGGCACAAGTAATCAAGCAGCGGTATTTTGTCACTGCTGGATGCATGGAGGGGAAACACTGCCAAATTCATCAAAATAAATATGCTTCTGTTTTTTATTTATGCGATGAAATCATGCATGGGTTATTATGCCCTCTGAAGACAGACATGCAGATTCATTTAACTCTGTCACGATCGCGATCGTGTCTCCGTGCTCCCGGGTGCCAGTGCCGCCCCTGGAGGATTAGCGGGGCTCCCGGGCGCCAGTGCCGCCCCTGGGTGGTTAGCGGCACCTGCAATACTTTCACGGCTGCCCGCAATAAACAATTATGCACAGTATAAAGCCCTCGGGTTTCCACTCACTGTGGTCGGACCATTGCTAATGTTATGTGTCGGTTTACACATTACTTGTTGTATTGTTAAGTCGTTGGACAACCCGTTTGGATGCCTACCTACCTGCCTGTCGGTTCCTCACCTGCCTGCCTGCCTACCTACCTACCTACCTACCTGCCTGCCTGTCTGTCCCTCACCTGTCTGCCTACCTGTGTCACGGTAAATAAATAACACTCCGCACTGCATAACCCCGAGTCCTGAATCTTGCGTTTGGGTCCTCCTGCCCCACATCGTAACACCCAGGGCTGCGAGAACAAAATGTGGGGAGAGTAAACAGTTGTCAATTAAATATCAGGCTAATTATGCTCATCCCCTACAGCTTTGTTTCACCCGCCAACGCTAAACCATGCCCCCTTGCATACCACACATGCATTTGAATTCTTTCCTAAATCCATATGGCAAGTCATGTAGGCTATGTTTTTTTGGTTTAGGTTTGGTTTTGGGTTAAGGTTTATCTTGGGCATTGAGGGTCAGGCATTCAGTGTTCACCACTGCGCTAAAATAAATGTTGTTATTTAGTCAAATTGCCATTATATTGCCATTGAAAAAAAAAAGCAGAAATAGGCATAGCAGGATGTAAACTACTGTTGTACTATAAAAAAAAAAAACTAGCCCTGTCACAATTTTTTGCTGCCCCCTCAGTCACTTAATCCTGGTGTCGGGGCCTGTTCTATGATACATTGTTACTTCATATACTGCCTAAATACACATGCCTAAGCAGAACCTTTCCTTGTGAAACATGCTTGAGTTAATTTGTTTTTGTTTAATTTTTTTCCTTAATCTCTGTATTTATGTAAAAATTGTGCACTGCACTCTTGTCTTGACTTGAATAAATCTTGTCCTGAAACATGTATTTATTTCCATCACAAAATAATATATATTTCATTCATTCATTGCCGTTGTTGTAGACAAAAGTAGTCACGTATGATTTCAATATGCGTCCGCACTCCTGGGATACGCACAACGCCGGCCCACTACAAACATTTCTTTGGACATTCAGTGTTGTCTGGTGTATTACACTCAGCATGATCTATGCATTTGGCCAAAGGAAATCTAAAGGCCTGACACAAAAAAAAACATAAATCTGATGCAATGGCAACACATTTTCCAAAGATGACCCGTTTTCTGTTTGACACCAGAGGAAAAGTGCTTAAAAAAAGACCAAATATATTGAGTGCAGAAAATGTGATGCTCCACATCCGCGGTTTTTGAGAACTTTCCTGTGTTATTCTTGCAATTCAGTCCCCCCTGCCCTTTTATCTCTATCATTATTGATCCTACCAGGATCAATAATGTAGCAGTGCTGCAAGTGCCCTCAACACTGTCAGATGGACAGACAAACGGGCAGACAGACAGACAGACAGACAGGATGATTGATTGATGGCCCTGACAACACCATCTGGAAGGGAGCCAATGTTGAAATCAAACATCACATCATTGTTATTCTGATATGCATATGCACAGGGATGCAGTGTGGACAAGGAGTGTGTGTGTGCATGTGCGTCTATGTTTTTGTGGTGTGTCTAACACTTTATGTTGAGGGAGGGGGGCATTTGAGAATCCATTGCCGTCCACACATTTTGTATAATTTAATGGGGTTGTTCTGAAGGAAAAAGCTAATATTGATCATGAAAGCATCTGGGAGCTTAAAGAAGCAATATTCAATAGTCAATGTGTCAATCAAGATAACCAAGTCCGAGCCAAACTTTTAATTGGCAGCACTTGGGTTGCCAATAAGAACAGGAAACCTTTTTTCTGTGGAGAGACTGTCTAACTGCTACCCTGCAATGCTGACTTCTTCTTTAGCCTGCAGAAAAGCCAACATTTGTTTTGCATAATACATCATGAAATGCTTCCATGCATCTACCATGAAACAGTTAAGGATGACGTTGAAAATGTAGATGCATGTTAATGTTAAAATGAACAATGTGGACAGAAACCATTAATTATATATACTGACAGCTCCTTTGATCCTCTAATCTTATCAACCTCCGTTCTCTGTTGCCATCCACTGGAGTAGTGTGTAGTATGTGTATAGTCAATAGTTGAATGACATGTTTGTTACTTGGACTTGATGGTGATTGCTTTATACTATGCCCTTGTGTCTCGTTGAATTGTTTGTGTATTAAATGTCCCCCACAAATAAACTACCACATTCCCAGAACATTTTTAGAACCTCAAGTAGGAACTTTTAGGGGACCAACCAATAATCTTCTTTTATCGTCATATTTAGCTCCATCCATCATGGTAATGGTTTTAAGAACCTTGATTACAGAAACTTTCAGGGGACCAACCTAGAATGTTCTTTTATGGTGTGGCAGACGGCCACTGAGGGGCCGACTAAGGAGTGTGGACAATGGTCGGGGGAACCGCAGTTCCCCAGTCGGCCCCCAGAGGGAGCCAAGGAGACCAGGAAGTATAGAGAGGCAATCAACCTCAGGGGAAGTAGCTGCGCCTCGTTGAGGGAACTCGGCGGCAGCCAATCAAAGGCCTGGCTGCGGCCAATAAATAGGAGAGGACCTAGGTCGAAGGAGGAGTCAAGAAGAGAGTGGAGGAGAGAGAGGTGGAAGAGGAGGTGGAAGAGGAGGTGGAAGAGGAGGTGGTTGTGGGAGAGGAAGAGGTTGTGGGAGAGTGGAGACCAAGACGCTGTGTGTGAGTTAAAGAAGGAGACCAAGTGGCTGTGTGCCTTGATCGTCTGCCTGTCTGAGAACCCGTTTTGTGTATGACCCTTGCCTGCCTGACTACCCTCCCGCCTGCCTTGCCCTGGACCGTATGCGACTACTTCCCGGTGTGATACCCCCTGCTTATGGACTACGACTACTCGCTTGGATTACGGACTCGGTACAGATAGTGATTACATTTCCCTTCCCCTGTGTGGTAAATAAAGACTCTTATTTCATTTAATCCTGGTGTGGAACTTGAATTTATTAATTTCAGTCTTGTGCACACTCAAAACCTCAGTGTGTCACAATATATATATTATATCGAGAATAGATATAGGCATAGTTAT
>PIJE02002546.1:21767-32601 GCA_002895965.2 Coryphaenoides rupestris
CTTGTGATGTGTTTAGAACTTCGGGAGAACTTTCTTCAGGTTTGCCTTATTGAAGTCCCCCGCCACGATGAAAGCAGCCTCAGGGTGAGCCGACTCCTGTTCGCTGATAGCCCCATAAAGTTCCTTCAGCGCTATGTCCGTGTTGGCTTGAGGGGGAATGTACACAGCAGTCACGGTTACTGCTGTAAACTCCCGCGGTAGCCAGAATGGTCGGCACATAAGCATCAGGTACTCCAGGTCCGGGGAACAGAAAGACTTGAGGGTCTGCACATGACTCTGGTTGCACCAAGATCTGTTTATCATGAGACAGACCCCCCCTCCACGATCTTTACCGGAGAGAGTCTTTGTTCTGTCCGCGCGGTGGACGGAAAATCCTGTCGGCTCGATGGCTGAGTCGGTAACCCCCTCCGACATCCATGTCTCCGTCAGGCAGATGATGCAGTAGTCCTTTGCTTCCCGGTGGAATTGTATGCGAGCCTGTAGTTCGCATAACTTATTGTCCAGAGACTGTACATTAGCCAGTAGAATGGTGGGTAGTGGAGGTCGATTGGCACGACGTCGCAGCCTGACCAGCACGCCGGCTCGCTTCCCTCTCCGTCGGCGACGCCTGCGTGTGATCGCGCCTAAGATGGACGGAGATAATCCAGCCACGACTCCGGGCGGGACGTCCGAGTCGAAAGACTTGAAAAACTCCTCGTGGTAACATTGCATGAAGACTTATTTAAACTGCAGTGAACCAAATGAACGTCGGGCATCAACAACATCTGGTTAATCTGAAATGATGGATGCATCTTCACCCCCATCCCTCGCCCGCCCATCCACCAAACAAACTGAAGCGGAGACTTTATAGGCTGTATTGCAACGGTATGTTCAGCATCACCATGTTATTAAGTCTTAACTTACTTAAGTCTGAAGAGAGTGTGACTGCTGTGTGAATGAATGTGTGCGTGCACGTTTGTGCGTTTCAAGAATTCAAACACAAACCTCTAATGACCAAAAATGGCGTACATGCTATACAGATGTGCTGGATTTGGGCTACATTCAATGCAATGGCTTTTCTGTGACCTCATTTAAGCAGCGATGTGAGTGACCACAATAAAAAGAAAATTGTAAATCAGAGAAAGGTTTATGTCAGCCAGATCTGGGTTATACGTGACAACAATTCTGATGGAAGTGGCAGGGTTCAACATTAGCATTTTTAAGACCCATATAAAGCTCAGCTCCTCCAAAGAGCCTTTGTGAACCAAAGACTTAGATAAAAGGGTCTTCCGTGCCAATTAGAGAGAGCGGACTGAAGACTCGCTGGTGAATAGATGCTGGTGAGGTTTATGGTGCTGGCTTCTCTTGTCTGAATAGCTATTAACCCTTTAACACCTAAGCCTCAAACAGTCCGCCTGGACCACTTTTGTTGTTTTGGCTGTAAAAGTGTCAAAGTAATGTACTGTGAGTAAGTGCTTTTGCCCCTTTTTTTCAGCATTCCTTGAACTTTCAATATCTGGCAGCTATTTTGCATTACTGTATGTTATAGGTATGTAAAAACAGTGTTTAATCAAAAAAATAATAATAATCAGAATTGGATTTTTACAGGTTTTTACTGAAAACACACTTTGAATGTCCATGACGAAAGGATTTGACATATTCAATATATTCAATGACAAGTAATATATCACTCCACGAAAGATTGTGAGCCTTGGGCATTTAGTGTCCATTCTGTGGCCTCTTTTTTCTACTCATAGAATAGAATAGAATAATCCCGAAGGAAATTCTTGTGCCAGGTTGCATAGCGATACAGTACAAAAACCACAGATTGATAAAATAACTAACGTATATGCAAATTACAGTTAAATATACAAATATGTGGGCAAGATAAGATATTCCGACGGCGAAAACAATTTGGCATAAAGAAGTGAAATATTATTGGACATGACATTAAGAATTAAGAATATGCCAGTGACTGTTCACAGCAGGGGTCCCCTCAATGATATGCAGATGAGGGCAAGTTGCCTGTAAATGTGGTATTTTTCCACCACACTCCCTCATTTGATTATTCAATAATCACACAATCAATCAATCGTTATACCTTATATAGTGTAACTCAGGAGTCGGTTACTCTGACCACATAGTGGTTCTTATCAGAGTCATCTGCCTATCATGTCCAGGCGTTTTTGGTCTTCATGATTTCCAAATCCAAAAAATGAGAAAAAATGTCACCTGGTGATGGATTACCAACATTGAGAGGGGATTGAACACTAGGGTTTCTTTTTGGGGTAAACCTGGGAAGATGAGGGACTACATCAAGGTCTGCCACCGTTTTCCAAGCACCACGATGCGGTGACCGGCTTCGGGCGTCACCGACCCCGCCCGGGAACCTGACCCAGACCGGGAACCTGACCCAGACCGGGACGGCTCTCTGGTGCCCTTCACCAGAAGGCATCCTCAAAGTACCGTATTTTTCGGACTATAAGGCGCACTTAAAATCCTGTAATTTTCTCAAAAATCGACAGTGCGCCTTATAATCCGGTGCGCCTTATGTATTAACCTCGAACCGATTTTATGTGGTACACGGCGCTCAAAAATCTGTCAAGCCGCACCGCTTGATGGATTGTCGGCGCATTACGGCTACCGCGGCGTAATACTTGATGGATTGTCGGCGCATTACGGCTACCGCGGAGTAATACTTGATGGATTGTCGGCGCATTACGGCTACCGCGGAGTAATACTAGCCTTGCGGAGTAATACGTACTGTGCTTCAACATACCGGTAATATTATGGTGTGTGTATAGAGGACTGCGCGGGCCTGGAAAGTAGGCCCTAGCCCGGCCCTGGCCCGAGAGAGTGAGGCCCCAGCCCGGCCCGGCCCGCCACATTATTAGAACTCTCAGGCCCGAATTAAGCCCGACATTTTTTAACCTTCCCATATTTTGCGACTATGTCGCAAACTAGACTTTGTTGCCAAGATGCACAGGTAGTTATAGACTTCCGATCTTATTGAGCACTTTAAATGCATAAGTGGTTATATTTAGTTTCATTTTCAATTTTAAGTTATTTTAGGAAAATGTTTGAAGCATTTTGTAGGCAGTTAAATAATTTTTTTTATTTTCTGAAGTGAGTGACGAGCAGCTGCGCGGCGATTAACAGTTGATCCATTCGCTACAATATCAGATCAATGTTGAATAGGCTACTACAAATTATATCCCAGTGAACTAAGGTCCAACAGTTAAAGCGTATATCAGTGTTTATATTAAACGTAGCCTATAAAAAACCATTGGAACAATAAGCACGGAAGTGCGGAGAAACAGTTACGGCTATTATCTAACAGAGAAAACAGCTTGTCTTAGTAAGCCTTGAACTAAAATAAAATTGACCAAAACAGGCATTCCAAGAATAATAATAATCAGGGCGTATTTTTGTTTGGACATTGGTGGGGGACATCACAGATATTGCGTCAAGGATGCGCAATTACGCAACCGTGAGGTGTGGATATTGGTGGGGACATGTCCCCAGCGTCCCCACTAAATTCTACGCCCATGATAATAATAAAAAAACGTCCAATCACACAAAAACAGTCAGCCGCTTAACATGGCAACATGTCTTTTTAAGTCACTTTGCATCATGAAGGAAAAGAATCGCATCCACGGTTTCAGGGGACAGTCCAGTCCTCCTCTCCTCCATTACTCTTCCAGTGGCGCTGAACGCACGCTCACTGCTGCTGCTGCTGCTGCTGGTAATAAAGCCTCTTTGAATTAAATTTAATTTAATTGAGAGAGAGAGAAAAAAAAGCCAGAGTCCGGCCCGCATCCGAGCTAATGATGTGATAATTGGCCCGAGGCCCGACCCTCGGGCTGTCGGCTTTCGGGCCCCCCGGGCCTCGGGCTCCATTGCAGGGCTCTAAGTGCGCCTTATGTATGAAAATAGACCCGTTCATTGACAGTGCGCCTTATAATCCGGTGCGCCTTATAGTCCGGAAAATACGGTAATAGAGACATAACATGAGGTCAGATCAGATGTAAAATCACAATACAAGTAAGATACATTTAGTAAAAATAAGTAAACCAAGATAGATGTTCAAATATTGAACATGACATTGTTTGAAATGATCTATTGTAACTTGCTTGTTCAGCAGGCAGCTTGTAAACACACTCTGTTGTTGACACACACACACACACACACACACACACACACACACACACACACACACACACACACACACACACACACACACACACACACCACAACACACACACAGCACACACACACACACACACACACCGCCCCCACGGACACCCGACACCTCCCCTCCCCCCCCCCAGCACCTCCCCTCCCCCCACCCCCCGCTGAGTCTGTAGCGCCACCATTTGATCCATTGAGCAGCACTATTACACATTCTATACAACAATAATATTACAATGAAGTTGAAAGGTTGAGTGTAAGTCAACATCGTAGTAAAGTATGTGAGGTACAATGTGTAGACTTACTGTGTTCAGTATCTCCTTCATCTGTCCTCCACCAATCTGCTGGGATGACCGTTTCTCCGGGCAGATCTTCTCAAAATTGAGACAAACACCGCTCTAAACACTCTAAAAACACTCTAAATAATACTAAAACCCGATGTAAACACGACGTAAACAAGCCGGGATCCTCTCTGTCTCCTCCTGCAGCTCAACGCCTCCTACAACTTTTTTGCGCAACTCTTCTGCGCAATTCCGCGCAGTTTATCGTAATACCCCATATATGGTTGGAAAGCGCAGCTCCTCTGCTTTCAGAAACCGTTGGAATTTCGCCGGCGCCGGCGGTGTGAAAGGGTTTGATATATTGTACATCCATTTTCTTTTGATTCTTTGATATGTTAAGCGGTAGCGCGGTGACTTAGCTGTCCACGGAGTATAGGCTGGAAGACATATCTGATCTCTGAGGCTTACTGCTGTCAAATGACAAACTTTTTTGTTATTATTGCATAGAAACACAGTAGGGCCTCCACTGGTGGCATTACAGGATCGCCTGCATGGTAGCACCGTCCATGAGAAAATGGGGAACATCTTGAGTTGAGGTGAAGGACTTTGGTGGTTTTTAATGGCTAGTTTGACACCAATCAAAACCCTGGGGGGTTTGAAATCGCAAGGGCAATGGTCCCTTTTCTCTGGCATTGTAGAAAGCTAAGTATTGGTCTTGACCATAGGTCTTGACCTATGTTTTTGTGGTGGTTTTTTAAGTGTCACAGTTCATTTCTGGACACCAAAGTATAACTAGAAAAAATTCAGGGGGGTGCCTGCTGCCATATAAGCAAGCAATAACACACACACACACACACACAGATGTGTAGGAGAGGAGTAGAGAGATACACGTATGTACTTTGAAGTAATGTTTCATTAGCACACTAACAATACCTAAAAATAAAACTGTACTTTTGTATTAGCAAGGTCATTACTAGGTCTTGATCTTAAATCAACAATTACATACACAAAGCACACACACAGCATAAACACAACATAAAATACATAGGCCTATACTCAAAAACACACACACACACTGTGGCAAGACGGGACTTTCCGGCCCCTCCCTCCTGAGTCGCAGCTGTCACCTATCGGCTAATTAGGAGGCAAAGTGGTGACAGCTGCGGCCGATCATGGACAAGGGGTGACTCGGCTATAAAGCCGCGTGGTGACTCACAGTAGAGGAGTTCGGAGGGCGCGCCGACAGGAGTTCGGAGATCGGCGATCGCAGAGATCGCGCCGAGACGCCGCCACGCACGGGAGCGCGGCGATACGGAGATTGCGCCGACCCGGAGTTCGCGCCAACCCGTACGGCACGGGTGAGGACGGTACCCCGCGGAGCACGGCTACCCGGGAGGAGGCGTCCGGATAGGAGAGGACTCCTATCATGCAGATAGTAACGTACTGACGTGATCTGTCTGCTTGTGTGTGGAATAAACGGCCCGCCACGGAGCCTTATCAGACTGTGTTGTAGTGTTTCCTATGCGTCTTGCCTCATGACTGGAAGCGGGTTGCCACATATGGTGGAGAACGCGGGCACCTAATTCCATCGCCGACGCATATAAAAAAAAAAAAGGAAAAAAATAAATGGACCCCATGGAGACCCTGTTTAACATTTTTGTAAAGGGTGGTCCGGACATGGATGCCCTGGTCGACCGTTTGGTCCAGGAGGGCAGTCCCCCTGTCACAACCAGCCGGCAGAAGAAGCCTGCCAAGAAGCAGAAGGCTGGGGCTGCTGCCGGGGCGGGCCCACGGGTCCTGGAGAGGGAGAGAGCCATCTCCCTCCAGGAGGAGGCCGACCTGGCTAAAGTGCAGGTGGAGCGCCTCCGCCTTGAGCTGACCCGGGAAAAGGGAAGAACAGCCCAGCAGGTGAAGGACCTGGGGGAGCAGATGGCGGCCATGCAGCAGGTAAACCGGAGGGTAGACCAGGCGCTGGAGGCCGTGCAGCTCCACGCCAAGGACCAGCTGAAGGCCGCAGCCCAGCAGGAGGAGCAGGCCAAAGAGCAGGCCAAAGAGCTCCAGGCCCAGCTGGCGGCAGAGCAGGCCCAGCTGACGGCGAAGCAGGCCCAGCTGGCGGCAGAGCAGGCCCAGCTGAAGGCCGCAGCCCAAAAGGAGAAGCAGGCCCTAAAGCAAGCCCAAGAGCTCCGGGCCCAGCTGAAGGCCGCAGCCCAGCAGGGGGAGCAGGCCGTAAAGGAGGCCAACAAGCTCAAGGCCCAGCTGACGGCGGAGAAGGCCCAGCTGACGGCGATGCAGGCCCAGCTGACGGCGGAGCAGGCCCAGCTGATGGCCGCAGGCCAGCGGGAGGAGCAGGCCCGGGCGCAGGCCAGAGAGCTCCAGGCCCAGCTGACGGCGGAGCAGGCCCAGCTGAAGGCCGCCGGCCAGAGAGAGGAGCAGGCCAGAGAGCTCCAGGCCCAGCTGACAGCCGCAGGCCAGCGGGAGGAGCAGGCCCGGGAGCAGGCCAGAGAGCTCCAGGCCCAGCGGGCGGCGGTGCAGGCCCAGCTGACTGCAGAGCAGGCCCAGCGAGCGACCGCAGGCCAGCGGGAGGAGCAGGCCCGGGCGCAGGCCAGAGAGCTCCAGGCCCAGCTGACGGCGGAGCAGGCCCAGCTGATGGCCGCAGGCCAGCGGGAGGAGCAGGCCCGGGCGCAGGCCAGAGAGCTCCAGGCCCAGCTGACGGTGGAGCAGGCCCAGCTGAAGGCCGCCGGCCAGAGAGAGGAGCAGGCCAGAGAGCTCCAGGCCCAGCTGACAGCCGCAGGCCAGTGGGAGGAGCAGGCCCGGGAGCAGGCCAGAGAGCTCCAGGCCCAGCTGACGGCGGAGCAGCCCCAGCTGAAGGCCGCAGGCCAGAGAGAGGAGCAGGCCCGGGAGCAGGCCAGAGAGCTCCAGGCCCAACTGACGGCGGAGCAGGCCCAGCTGAAGGCCGCAGGCCAGAGAGAGGAGCAGGCCCGGGAGCAGGCCAGAGAGCTCCAGGCCCAGCTGACGGCGGCGCAGCAGGCGACCCGCGAGGCGACGCAGCCGACGACGCGGAAGGCGACGCAGCCGACGACGCGGAAGGCGACGCAGCCGACGACGCGGAAGGCGAGGCAGAAGGCGACGCAGCCGGCGACGCGGGAGGCGACTCAGCCGGCGACCCGGGAGGCGACTCAGCTGACGACGCGGCAGGCAACGATGCGGCAGACGGCGACGAGCCGGGACGAGGTGCAGCCGACGATCAGCCGGGACGAGGTGCAGTCGACGCCAAGCCGGGACGAGGTGCAGCCGACGCCGAGCCGGGAGGCGGTGCCGCAGGAGACGCTGCGGAAGCGGGATGGGGAACCAAAATGTCCCCTCCGACCCCCGGAGGGGGCTGTTGGGGCCGGGACCGGTGGCCCCGGCATTGGGAAAAAAGGGGGGGGGGGGGGGTGTGTGGCAAGACGGGACTTTCCGGCCCCTCCCTCCCGAGTCGCAGCTGTCACCTATCAGCTAATTAGGAGGCAAAGTGGTGACAGCTGCGGCCGATCATGGACAAGGGGTGACTCGGCTATAAAGCCGCGTGGTGACTCACAGTAGAGGAGTTCGGAGGGCGCGCCGACGCGCCGACAGGAGTTCGGAGATCGGCGATCGCAGAGATCGTGCCGAGACGCCGCCACGCACGGGAGCGCGGCGATACGAAGATCGCGCTGACCCGGAGTTCGCGCCAACCCGTACGGCACGGGTGAGGACGGTACCCGGGAGGAGGCGTCCGGATAGGAGAGGACTCCTATCATGCAGATAGTAACGTACTGACGTGATCTGTCTGCTTGTGTGTGGAATAAACGGCCCGCCACGGAGCCTTATCAGACTGTGTTGTAGTGTTTTCTATACACACACAGTATACAGACAAAAAAATTGATTGTGTGTTATATGAAATTACGGCCACACCCCTTCTCACACACACACACACACACACACACATATCCAAACACACACACCCTTATCCAAACACACACACACACACAGACGCACGTGTGTGGCGAGGGGGCGTGGCTCGAGAATGTTCTAGAACGTTCCCCCGAGAAAATGGCGCCAATATTAATACTGCTTGAAACAGAGTGGCTGGACTCCTGTCACTCCGACGCTCATAAATCCAAAAGTATAAGTCTGTTTGTTTCCATAGATACATATGTGATCGTCACAAGTTTTCCTACGTTTTGATGTTTGACGTATGTGGAGTTAATATTGTGGGCGGGATGGCAGTTTTACAAATATGAAAAATAAAAAATTCCGTCTGCTCTACGCCGTAACGGTGACGTCACCCACTCTGGCCAGCCCAATACACACCCATGTTAAAGTGTCTGAGGAGCTGAAAAATCAATTAAGTTTGAACTGTGATTGTGTAAAAAGTATGAATGTTATGAAAATTTTGAAATCATGTGTGAATTCATCCAAGTTTCCTGAACGTTTTAATGTTTGAATGGAGTTTCTACCTGAATGTATGAATGAATGGGAAGAGGTTGAATATGAGTGGTTTTGGACACATTTTGAACATTCCCCCCATTCATTTCAATGGGGAAAAATTGCTGGAAAATGTTGAATATTTCGTAAAGTATGAATGGTATGTATAAGAAAAGTAATAGCACGCTATTCCCGGTCAATGCGCACGTTTTGATGTCTTTTTTGCCTGTGTGCTGGCAACGCTGTGAGACTAGTAGCGCGCCGAAAATGTGTACGGAAGAATAAAGAAGTATGCAGGAGAGTAATAGTGTGCTTTGCATTGCAAAGGCACCCTAATAACTACCCCGTCATTGAAGAAACAACACTTGAAACATGTGCATTGCCCGAAGCCTGTCAGCAAGGAAAACAAAGGATTTCTTTAGTCGAACATTCAATTTCATCACAAGATCACTTAGCTGGCTCTTGGCATGTCACCTATTAAAATGAGTAATGACATATTTCACTTTGCAGTCTTTTTTAAATTTAAATCCAGCTTTGAAGGATAGGTGGGATCATCTAGGGTGGAAACAGAGTTGATTTGTGAAAGCGTGTTTTAAATCATATCGCAACAACCAGCTGCACTACACACTGACCTCACTGAACTCTGCTTCTGAGTTAATCTTTCAGAAGAAAATATGCAGCCGCTTAACACAGTCACACAACAAGTGTAGGCTATGGAGAACAAAAACAAGAACAAAAAGTCTATTGCAATTATCTCCATGCTTAGAAATAAAAAAGGAATGGCTACAGGCTCCTACCAAATGGCATATACTTGTTCAAAGTTAAGATTTTGAACATAACAGGTCCATAAAGCATCAACATAACAAATAAATACAACAGTTGTTGTTGACAAAGTAATATGATACTGCTCAACTCATCTCCACACAACACTCCACACTATGTTCCACAACACACACACAAAACCTAAACATACCTAGAAGTACCAAGAACGGCATGAATGAAGCCTGAGGACCGACTACATTTTCTACACGCCGCTACTCAAACAAAGCAGCAATATGCTCAAAAAAGGCTTTGTTAAGACGTATTCTTTATCAGTCCACTGCGGTACGAAACAAACGTGGGTGGAGGAGGGTGAGGGCCTAATGGGTTCCTGGCCCTGAAGGACTTGAGAGTACTTTGTGTCCATAATTGGGACGGCACAGCGTGCCAACAGATTGTTTCTCCTGGGCAGAGCCTCGTGCTAGCCTAGTGGTGCCAGGTGGCGACAGGTTTAGATGTCGTGAGATGTAAAAGCAACACTCACTGTATGGAAGACCGGGCAGAGGCTAATCAATGTGAGGGAGTCAGTTACACTGCGATACACACTCACCACGCACAGTGATATGTTGAGACTATTAAGGGACCAGCACAAGAGCACCATGGTTTTTGTAAGCACCGTCGCCGGGCTCAGGACGTGGTCAATCCTGAACGGGCCAACATAGCGTGGTGCCAACTTCCTGGAGGAGACCTGGAGTGGAAGGTCAGCCGTGGAGAGATATACCAGCTGGCCAGGCTGGTATACCGGGGCAGGGGTGCGGCGGCGATTTGCCCCACGGCAGGAATGCTCGTTGGCACGGAGCAGGGCGGTGCGGACCTCCCGGACGTCAGCTCTCAGGGACGGCCACCAGAACCGCCGGCAGGAAGGAGTGTGTCGTGGACTCCTGGATGACATGCACCCTGCACCCGGGACCGAAACGAGTCGGGCACAAACAGACGGCGGGGAGGCCCGTTGCCTGGGTCGGGTTGAGTGCGTTGAGCCTCACTGACCACCTATCCATAGTGACCACCCCGATGACGCGTGATGCAGGGAGGATGGACTCAGGCTCCTGGGCGCTCCTCTCAGGTTCGTGGAGGCGGGATAGGGCGTCCGCCTTTGTGTTGCGAGACCCGGGCCGGAA
>PIJE02002546.1:32708-65121 GCA_002895965.2 Coryphaenoides rupestris
GGGCAGTGCATGAGAGGGCTAGAGGCGACCGGTTTGATCCTGGAGACGTGGAGACGGCCACCAGAACCGCCTAGCCAGGAAGGAGTGTGTGTGCGGTGGACTCCTGGATGACATGCCACCAAGGCACAAACAGCCAGCGGGAAGGCCCGTTGCCTGGGTCGGGTTGGGTGCGTTGAGCCTCACTGACCACCCCCTCAATGTCCATAGTGACCACCCCGATGACGCGTGATGCAGGGAGGATGGACTCAGGCTCCTGGGCGCTCCTCTCAGGTTCGTGGAGGCGGGATAGGGCGTCCGCCTTTGTGTTGCGAGACCCGGGCCGGAACGTGAGAGTTAACTCAAACCTTCCCAGGAACTGAGCCCACAGTGCCTGGCGGGAATTGAGACGTCTCGTCAAATGAAATGAACGTCAAATTCCTGTGGTCCGACCAGACCAGAGTGGGGTGCTCCGACCCCATTCCTCAAAGGCCCCCACCACCGGCAGTAGCTCCCGGTTGCCGATGTCATAATTCTCCTCGGCCGGTGAGAACCGGTGGGAGAAAAAGGCACAGGGATGCAGCTTTTGGTCCTCCGCTGACCGCTGGGAGAGAACTGCGGCGATGCCGGTGTCCGAAGCATCCACCTCTACTATGAACTGCCGGGAGGGGTCTGGATGGAGGAGGACCGGGGCGGTGGGAAAACGCTCCTTTAGCGCAGTGAAGGCGGTGCTGGCCGCTGGCGTCCAGTGGTAGGGACGCATCGTGAAGGTGAGGTGAGTCAGGGGGGCAGCTACTCGGCTGTAGTTACGGATGAACCGGCGATAGAAGTGGGCAAACCAAGGAAGCTCTGTTAGTGCTTCATGTAGAGGCTGGGCCACTCGACCACTGTCCTGATCTTGCGGGGTGGTCAGGTCAGTCCTCCCTCCACAATGAGCCCCAGGAACTCCACGGATGGGGAGTGGAAAATGCATTTCTCTACCTTGAGAAACAAACTGTTCTCCAGGAGACGCTGGATGACCATGCGGACGTGCTGGACGTTCTCCTCAGTGCTCCTGGAGAACAACAGGATGTCGTCAAGGTAGAGGACCACAAATACATCTCACATGTCCCAGCACGTCATTAATCAGCGCCTGAAAGACGGTTGGTGAGGCCGAAAGGCATCACGAGATACTCGTAATGCCCCCGGGGGGTCTTGAAGGCTGTCTTCCACTCATCCCCCTCTCGGATGCGCACAAGGTGGTATGCGCTCCGGAGGTCTAACTTAGTGAAAATGGTCGCCCCGATGAGGGGTTCAAAGTTGGAACTGATCTTGTTCAGCAACCTGTAGTCTATGCATGGCCTCAGGTCCCCATCCTTCTTCTTCACAAAGAAGAACCCTGCTGCCACCGGGGATTGGGATGGTCGGATGAGACCCTCGGCCAAGCATTCCTGCAGGTAGCTGTCCATCGCCGCCTTCTCCGGCCCTGAAAGATTATATAGACGACTGGCCGGGAGGGGAGCGTCAGGACGAAGCTCGATGGCTCAGTCGTAGGGCCGGTGTAGAGGGAGAGAGCGGGCGCGCTCCTTACTAAACGCCTCTCCTAAATCGTGGTATTCAGGAGGGACAGTGGATAGGTCAGGGGGTGTAGGACGTCCAAGGCGAAGGCTGAGAGAGGCTTCTCCATCGGGGAAAGCGGGAGACCCACCTCCTGTGCGTACCGGCGATCAACGAAGCTCTCGTCGGCCCCGGAGTCGATGAGGACCGGTACGGTGAGTCTCTGCCCCTGCCAGGCGAGGGTGGCTGAAAACCTGGTGGCATTAGTCAGAGCAAGAGGGTTAATGAGGCGACTCACTGTGCGGCCGTCTCTCCTCCCCTTGGCGTCCCGGGGTGGTGCCCTCCGGAAGGCGCATCCGGACAGGAGGCGACTGTGTGCGCGGCGCTGGCACTGTACATGCACAACCCGTGCCGTCGCCGGTGCTCATGCTCTGTGGGGGTGATACCCGTCCCAGTTGCAGAGGCTCCTCACTGGTGGAATCCTGGAACCTTGGAGAGACTGGAACGGAACGGACCCGGCTGGGCGAGGATGAGCAAGGCGGCCGGGCGGAGACCTGTGGCAGGTGCGCTCTCTCCCACTCTCGTTCCCGGGTATGATCATCGAGGCGGATGGCTTGGGAGATGAGCGGGTCCAGGGTGCCGGGACTCTCCCCCCCGGACAGAGCGTCCATCGTGTCCTCCCCCAGACCACGGCGGAACGCGCTATACATCGCGGACTCGTTCCACGCGCACCCAGCCGCGAGTATGCGGAACTCAGTCGCGTAGTCCGCCACTGAACTCGACCCCTGCCGGAGCACGGAGAGAGCCGCGGCCGCGTCTTGTCCGTGGACGTCGTGGTCGAAGACGGTCTTGAACTCCACCACGAATGCCCGGTAGTCCTGCATATACGCGGCCGCGCCCTCGCGTCCTGCCATGACCCACCGGCGAGCCCTTCCCGTGGTGAGGGAAGGGCTCATACTCACACTGCATTAAGAACTCCCGGCAGAGGACCGTGAAGGCGTGGACCAAGGTGGTGAGGCTCGTCAGCTGTTCTGTCTGGGAGGCGTAGTTGACAGACAGGCCCAAAGGGCGGTTTAATTAAAAAACAACGGGATTGCCACACAAGATGCCACATGGACTACGAGGATCCGGGCAGGACTCTGCGGGCTGGCTCCAGCTCAGTGGGGAGGTCCGGAATGCACCTGTAGCTTAGGGGACGATCTGGCGCCGAGTGGAGCGCCGGCCAGGTTCTTGTAGTGCGGGCGGCAGCGGGAGGAGACAGGAGCGGCCGTGGAGGCGAGGACGGGCGAGCCGTAACAGTTTTCACTTTATTGAATTGCTCTTTTGTCTCGCTTTTCATCAACAAATGGCAGAGATTTCCTTTTAAATCCGTCTCACTCTGTGCTTCTGTTCATCACCATGATAACAGCCTGATGTATCCCACACCAACGGTTCTAATTTCAGAGACAGAATTGGCATCCATGGATGTATATATACAGTATATACTGTATATATATATATATCCATCCATCCATCCGTCCATGGATGGGCGGATGGATGGATCCAGATGCCCGAACCATCTCAGCTGACTCCTTTCGATGCGGAGGAGCAGCGGCTCTACTCCGAGCTCCCTCCGGATGTCTNAAGATAGGTGAGATAGCATATAACCTCTTCCTGCATGTCTGAGCTGTTCATGAATGTGTCGTAACAACAGTGTGGATATGGGAAGGTCCTTTGAGAGAATAATTGGATGTTTGACCTCTTCAGGCATCGCCAGTCTATTCAGTCGACCGCCTACTCTCAGAAGTCCATGATCCAGCACTGGATCAAGTTTGTACAAATGGCTGCTTCTTTTGACACCATTTTGTTTGTTGCTTCTAGTACAGAGAGTTCTTCTTTAAATCTTTGTCTCTGACTGAAAGAGATGACTGCACTTTCTGCTTTGACGAGATCTTCAGGACATAAACACTGCCCGCAGAGCGTTGCTTTGAAGGCTTGCATCTGGTTTTCAACCTTGTCCCTTTGTTTGACAAGATCTTTCTCCAAGCTACTCACAGCAGTCTGAATCTCCTTTCTCCTTTGACTCAGTTGTAAGAGTGTTGTTTTTACTTTAAGAAGCCATGCAACAGCAGTCTTCAGTTTCCTCCATGATGAGAAATAGCTGATCAGAGAGTTGGTGGGGTTTGATGGATCTTTGACAATGACATTCACTGTGATGTCCTGTTTGATTTCTGGATCATCAGCAGAGATGTCAGATTCCCAGTGAGGTTTTGGCCATTCTCTGTCTGGCTTACAGAGAAACTCTGGTCCCTTGATCCATCTCCTGCAGCTTAAGAAGCGATCTGCTGTTAGTCCTCTAGAGGCTTCATCTGCAGGGTTTACCTTTGTGCTAACATATTTCCATTGTGATACATCAGTAGCATCCCTTACAAAGGAGATCCTGTTTGCTACAAAGGTTTGAAAGCATTTGGTTTCATTGTTGATGTACTTAAGCACTGTTGTGCTATCAGTCCAGAAGATGGATTTGTCCAGTTGAAGCTGTAATTCATTTTGAAGCATTGTGTCAACCCTGACAGCTAGGACTGCAGCTGTGAGCTCTGGGAATTGTCTTTTGCTTCAATGGTGCTACTCTAGATTTTCCTAGTATGAATGCAACATGCACTTCTTTGTTGTCGTTTTCCAGTCTAAGATATGAGACAGTACCGTAACCACTTTCGCTGGCGTCCGAAAAGTGGTGCAACTGTGCATATCTGACGTGACCAAAGCTTGTGGGCTTCATGCACCGATAAACTTTAAACTCCGCCATCTTGTTGAGATCTGCTAGCCATCCTGTCCACCGCTGACAGAAAGTTTGGGGTATGTTTTCATCCCATCCAATGCTTTTCTTACAAAGTCCCTGCATAATCAGTTTAGCTGGCAGAGTAAATGGTGCTAGGAATCCTAACGGATCCTATACAGAGCCCACTACCGACAAGATGCCACATCTTGTGTATGGTCGTTCCTGTACAGCAATTTTGAACTTGAACACATCTGTTTCAACGCACCAGTGCAACCCCAGTGCTCTTTCCATTGGCAGATTGTCTTTGTCCAGATCCAACTTTTTTATCTCATTGGTTCTCTTGTCTTGTGGAATGGATGCTAATACAGCTCGACTGTTGCTGATCCACTTTGACAGCATGAAGCCTCCTTGTTGGCAGAGAGCAGACAGGTCTCTTACCATTTCAACTGCTTCCTGTTCCGAAGACATGGATTTCAAACAGTCATCTACATAGAAGTTATTCTTAACTGTGCTTATCACCTCTGCTGGAAAGTGAACTTTGTTATCTTCAGCAGTCTTCCTTAATGCAAAGTTTGCACAACTTGGTGACGACACGGCTCCAAATAGATGTACATTCATCCGGTATTCAACAAGATTTTGCTGCACATCTCCATCGGGCCACCAGAGGAATCGCAGATAGTCAACATGCTTTTCTGATACTTTGACTTGATGAAACATTGCTTTGATGTCAGCCATCAAGGCAACCGGTTCTTGTCTGAATCTGATGAGAACTCCAATGAGTGAGTTGGTAAGGTCTGGGCCCTGCAGCAGTTGGAAGTTCAGCGATGTTCCTTTAAAAACTGTGCCACAGTCAAAGACCACTCTTAATGTTCCTTGAGTGATACACTCCGTGATGTGGGATGTACCAGAGTTCTCCATCAGTCCGGCTCAGTTGCTTCACTGGTACCATTTCAGCATAACCATTGGCAATCATGTCTGTCAGGAAAGATGTATATTCATCATGAAACTTTTCATTCTTGCAAAACTTGCGTTTCAGGCTCTGGATGCGTTGCTCTGCAATGCAGCGGTTATTTGGCCTGCTGGGATTTTCCCTTTTGAAAGGTAAGTCTAGGCAGTAGTGTCCATCTACCATCTTTGCTGAGCGATTCATAATATCCAAGACTTTCACGTCTTCTCTGGACATTTCCTCTGTTTCTTTGCTGGTTCCTTCATTGAAGTCATGATTGTACTGCTTAACTGGAAGCTCCTCCAGGTTCACAATGGATATATGATTGACAGCAGCAGCAGGGCAACCATTTTCATCCCTGATGTCGTTGCCTCCTCTCAGGGGACCATAAATGAGTAGTAGGGTCCTCACAGCATATGGCCCATCCTCTTGGCTGTTGACCAGCTCCCAAGGTTCCAATACCTTTGAAGCATTTGTCCCAATAAGTAGGTCAATGCCAGAGTCTATTTCATGAATCTTGATATCCTTCAAGTAAGGCCATTGTTTCAGATCTTCTTGTCTGGGAATGTTGCTCTGGGAAACAGGCATAGTCTTGTGTGTGAACACATCAGACAGCTGAATGAAATTGTCATTGTCCAGACTAGATACTTCCAAACCTGAGATATGATGACTGGTCACAGGTTTCATTTGGTTCATGGTACGCAAAAGAATGTTGGCCTTTTGTCCTGTTATGTTGAGCCTTCTCATCAAGCTTGCCGTGCAACTTTGAGAATTGATGGTATATGCATTTCTTTTCATTCCATTTGTCGTCAGATTTTCGTGTACTGGTGTTTCCACAGGTGATAGAGTTGTCGCAAAACTGCTTCCTCTTGGTCTTGACCTTTCTCTTGTTTTAGCAAAAGTAGAGCTTTTGACAGTTGCAAGAGGCTTAGCATCCTGGATGTTTCCAAAAAGTGGATCTGACAGTATCTTCACTTGTCTCTCTATGAAGTCTACCAAGTTAGAAAATCTAGCGCAATGTCCACGCTGCTCCTGTAGCTGACATGTCCAATTCCTCCACCTGTCTCTGAGTTTGTAAGGCAGTTTCAGAAGGATGGTCATCATATTGGAAGCAACATTCATTTCCTCCATATAGGTAAGATGTTTCATTGCATTGCAGCAACCTCTGAGGAACAATGAGAACGCTTGCAATGCTTTCACATCCTCTGCTTTGATCATTGGCCAGGCAAAAGCTTTGTCCATATATGCAGTGGCAATCTTATGTTCATTACCAAAATGCTCTTTAAGCAGATCTTTTGCTCTTTGATAGCCTAGGGCTGGAGGCAAGTGTTGGCAGCTACGGACTAAATCCTTTGGATGCCATGTTATATATTGCTCTAGAAAATACAAGCAATCACTGTGGTCATCAGTCTTTCTTTCCACTCCTCTTTCAAACGCCTTGATGAAAATCTCATACTGCAAGGGATCACCATCATGAACAGGAATGTCTCTTGGTGGTAAAGTTGAAGAGAGATTTTTCTTTTGCCAGAAGAGCAGTGATGTCATTTTGCCTCTGAATTATGTTACAGATATCACCTTGGTTAACATCATTCAGTGCAGGGTCTATAGTACGAACATGCTCCTGCATACCTCTTTGCTTATGAGTCTGTACATTTGGCCTTTGAACAGAGTATTGACTTAGATGGTTCATATCATGAGCTCCAACAGCAGGTCCATACTTTATTTCTTTTGGTCTAACAACCTCAAGTCAAGTATTTTTATTGTCACTTCACAATTTACACGTGAGTATAAGCAGTGAGTGAAAAACTTTTTGTGCAAAACGCTCGACAACCGACAGTAATTATAAAGGAATACAAAATAGAATAAGAACTACAAAATAGAAATAACTGTGCAAAATAGAAATAGAACTATGAATAGAATAGAAATTCTGTGTAAATAAGTAATGAAATATAAAATGAAATGGAATATATAACAAATATCCAGGTGAGCAATACACATATAAATCAATGTACTAAAATATACATTGTTATATGCTGACATTCACAGAATGTCACAGAATACCTTCTCAGACAGTCAACACAACACTAGCACCAGCAATTGGTACCAGGACTAGCACTAACACCAGTACTAGCACCAGCACCAGCAGTAACACTAGCACCAGGACCAGCACTAGCAGTAACACCAGCACTAGCACCAACACTTAGCACTGCTACCAGCACTAGCTCCAGCAGTAACAAACTTATCACCAGGACTAGCACTGGCAGTAACACTTAGCACTAGCACTTAGACATTGATGCCGAACTTGTTCAGCAGCCTGATGGCCTGACTGTGGAAGCTGTCTCTGAATCTGCTCGTGTGGCACTTGATACTGCGGTATCGCCTGCCTGACGGTAGAAGTGTAACAAACTGGTGCTAGTGTTGTGTTGACTGTCTGAGAAGGTATTCTGTTCTTATCTTCAGGTACCACAGTGATATATTGCTGCCTCTCCTTCAACAAATGTACTCTTTGTAAGTCGCTTTGGATAAAAGCGTCTGCCAAATGCCCTAAATGTAAATGTAAATGTAAGTGTGTACAGTTCATGGCTGGGGTGGTTATTGTCTTTAATAATCCTTTTGGCCTTGGCCACGCACCGCCTGGTGTATATATCCAGGAGGGAGGGAAGCTCACCTCCAACGATGTACTGGGCCGTCCGCACCACCCTCTGTCGTGTTTTACGCTCCAGTGCGGTGCAGTTCCCGTACCAGACGGTGATGCATCCTGTAAGAACACTCTCGATGGTACAGGAGTAGAATGTTCTGAGGATGCGGGGGCACATGTTGAATTTCCTCAGTCGCCTGAGGAAATACAGGCGTTGTTGGGACTTTTTCACCACGTGTGTGGTGTGCGTGGTCCATGTGAGGTCCTCGGAGATGTGCACGCCGAGGAACTTGAAGCTGCTGACCCTCTCTACTGCAGCACTTCGATGGAGATGGGGGCGTGCTCTCCTCTCCGCTTCCTGTAGTCCACGATCAGCTCCTTGGTCTTCTTGACGTTGAGGGCGAGGTTGTTTTCTTGGCACCACTGTGTCAGTGATCCAACCTCCTCCCTGTAGGCTGTCTCGTCGTCGTCGGCGATCAGACCCAACACTGTTGTGTCGTCAGCAAACTTGATGATGACGTTGGAGCTGTGCATAGCCATGCAGTCGTGGGTGTACAGGGAGTAGAGAAGAGGGCTCAACACGCATCCCTGAGGGGCTCCAGTGTTGAGGGTCAGCGGCTCTGTGGTGGTGCTGCCCATCCTCACCACCTGGCGGCGGCCCGACAGGAAGTCCAGTATCCAGCTGCACATGGTCGGGTGCAGGCCTAGACTCCTGAGCTTGGTGTCGAGCTTGGCAGGAACTATCGTGTTGAACGCTGAGCAGAAGTCCACAAACAGCATTCTCACACAACAGTTCTTCCCCTCCAGGTGAGAGAGGGCGGTGTGAAGTGCCATGGCAATGGCGTCGTCGGTGGATCTGTTTTGACGGTACGCAAATTGCCATGGGTCCAGCGTGGCAGGCAACATGGAACAAATGAAGTCCTTGACCAGCCTCTCGAAGCATTTACTGACAATCGAGGTGAGGGCTACGGGTCTCCAGTCATTCGGGCAGGTTACCTTGGGGTGTTTAGGGACAGGCACGATGATGGACATCTTGAAGACCTCGGGAACAACAGCCTGGGACAGGGACAGGTTGAAGATGTCTGCGAAGACTCCTGCCTGGTCTGCGCATGCTCTGAGGACGCGCCCCGGGATGTGGTCTGGGCCCGCCGCCTTCCGGATGTCCACCCGCTTGAAGGCTCTGCGCACGTCAGCCTCTGAGATGTTCAGCAGGCTGGCCTTCTCAGGCAGCGCTGAATTCGGCGGGCTGCCGTTCACGTCGAACCGAGCGAAGAAGGTGTTTAGCTCGTCTGGGAGGGAGGTAGAGGAGTTCTCTACACCGCTGGTTCTCCCTCTGAAGTCCGTGATTGTCTGCAGCCCCTTCCACACACCCCCTCATGTCATGGCTCTTGAATTTGTCCTCCACCCTGTTCTTATACTCCCGCTTGGCAGAGCCGATGGTCTTGCGGAGGTCGTAGCGGGCTCTCGTATATTCCACCATATTCCCAGAGTCAAAGGCGGTTTCTGGTTGGGATAAATCCGATCCGATTTAGTAGGAACAACGTCATCTATGCATTTCTTGATGAACCCGGTGACTGAGGACGCGTACTCGCTGATGTTATTGTCCGACGCGACCCGGAACATACGCCAATCCGCGTCATCAAAGCAATCCTGCAGCATAGACTCCGATTGGTCCGACCAGCATTGGACCTCCTTCACAGCGATTGGTTGCTGCTTCAGTCTCTGCCTGTAGGCGGGGAGTAGTTGGATCGAGCGGTGATCTGATTTGCCGAACGGTGGGCGGAGGAGGGACTTGTAGCCGTCCCGGAAGGGGGTGTAGCAGTGGTCGAGGATCCGCTCGCCCCGTGTGTTGCTTGTGATGTGTTGGTAGAACTTCGGGAGAACTGTTGTTGGGAGAAGGATTCAGTTTCCATTAACACATTCCGTCTTTGTTGCATTTGACCAGGTACATATATGTTTGCATGTGGATTTAATTTAGCTGATGTTTCCTTTTTAACAGTTTGTTTTCTCCAATAAGACTTCATCACATCAGATACTCTAGAGCTATTTCTTGATGCCATGGCCTCAAGTACATTGATTTTAGCATTGGTTGCTGCCAGTTCAGTCTGTAGTTCCAGTTGTTCCTTCCTCCTTTTCAATTGTTCCTCTTGTGGCCTCAAGCTCATGCTTTTCCTTCAGGGCGGCAGCCCTTTCCACAACAGCTAGAGGCTGTTGAAGATGTACGTGATGTGTTTGATCTAGGTTTTGAGACATTTGACACACTGTCCCCAGGTGCAATGTCATCTGAGTTTACAAACACTCTGTTGTATGACACTTTCAGCAGTGCTTTGTGGGGCATTTTCAACACCAGCTTGTGTACTTGGCTGCCCAACTTCAAATAACCGCACATTTACATCTTGTATAAAACCTTTGAATATTTCCATTTTTGGTTGAAACCACTGATCTTAGGTAGGTAAGATCTGCTTTGATCTGGCTGCTTTTACCCACCACCAAAAGTGGCTTTTCTTCTCCAATGTCAGGACACAGGCAGTTGGTGTTGAATAATCTGGGTTTTTTTTTTTATTGTAAGAGTTTATAATAATGCCAGACAGTAGATGGTACCTGCTAGCATGCTAGCACTCCTTCTCAAGTGTGTGTGGTGATGGCTGGGTTAACCTGTGTGCATTGATTACCCAATGCACCCCAGGTGTGCAGCCATGCCCAGTGTCAGACATTAATCAGCCTGACTCGCCTTCAACCAGCCACCATACACACACACTCCACACTAAAGGCTGCTGTATACTCCGCGAGAAGCGAGAACTTTGTTCTCGCACCTAGGGCTGCGAGCCCTGGACATTTTATACTCCGCGAGAACTCAAGTGCAGAACTCCTGGGAAGTCCTCAAAGGCCCCGCCCACAGCAGCACACGTCACGCGCGCAAAGCATTGTGGGAATCAGAAAGAAACAACAACAACAATACAGCGACAGCACGCTAGCAATGGCGGAGATGGCAATTTTTGAGTTGATGGAGGAGGAGGAGGAGGAGGAGGAGGAGGAGGAGGAGAAGGAAGATTTGTTGTTACTATTCGCGATTGCCGAGGAAAAAAAGAGTGCACGTAGGTGGCATGTGCGACCACTCAATACGACCAGAGTTGAGCAGGGCGTGTACAGTGTCTTGGTTCAACAGATGCGGGAGATAGACGACGAGTGGCACTTTTCTTATTTCAGGATGTCACCCAGTCGTTTTGACGACCTTGTCTGTCGGATCACGCCGTTCATTCAGCATGCACCCACACACAGTATGCCGATCTCTACCCAGGAGAGATTAGCGGTCACACTGCGAATATTAGCTTATGGGAGCTCACAGAACAGTGTGGCCGCTAGCTACAAAATGGGATTGACTACTGTGTGTTCAATTGTCTCCGAGGTGACCAAGGTGCTCTGGCTGGCCTTGAAGGATGAGTTTGTGTCCTTTCCATCACCGGTAGAGATGGTTGACATCGCCCAGGACTTTTGGAGGCTGTGGAACTTTCCCAATTGTGTTGGGGCTATCGATGGAAAACATGTACACATCAAAGCCCCACCAAGAGCGGGAAGTGACTTTTTTAATTATAAAGGTCAGCACTCTATTGTTTTGATGGCAGTGTGTGACGCACGATATTGTGTATGTCTATTATGTACAGATCGCAATCTCACAGAGAAGGAGCTGATCTACAATTACTGCCACTCTCGTGCTCGGCGAGTAATTAAAAACGCGTTTGGCATCTTAGCAGCAAAATGGAGGATCCTTGGCCGGCCGATAGAGTGTTTGCCAGAAAAGGTCGGGGATATGGTCAAGGCCTGTGTTGTCCTCCACAACTACCTTGCCTGCACAGATGTTGCTAATGCTCCAGCTGCGAGATACATCCCTACAAACTTTACAGACTCAACAGCTGTTTCTGGAGAGCTGCAGCATGGAGAGTGGAGGAGACAGGTGGAAGGAGACAGCAACCTCCAGGACCTGGGGAGACTGTCAGGAGCCTGAGCATCTCGGGCAGCCCATGTCACTAGAAATGACTTTTGTGAGTTCTTTCAGACACCTCAAAGACTTGTGCCATGGCAAGAAGACATTATCCGGAGGGGGTTTCTACAATAGCCAGGGGAGATTAACAATATTAATTCCAAGGGGTGAAATAATGTCTATATAATTTGCATGGTATATAGCTGTGTTTTTCTTTTTTTACCAAGCACACTTTTTATTAAATTGTCTGGAATTGTAGAAGTGGAGGCATTACATTTGTGACACGAATGTAAATCAATTTGTACTTTAAAAATGTGCAGATACTGACCACTCTTGCCTTGTTCGGTGTGCACAGTATAAACTACATTATTTTCCAACCACACTTTCAGGTTTTCTCAATGTATATGTGTTTCAATGATGCACTTTGGTTCTGAAAATACAGATTTATTCAAATCAGCATGGAATGTCGTTATTGAACAGACATACATAAATAAATAATAAATATATATATATGCATATATATAAAAAAATAAATGACATAAATAAATAGGCAAAATAGAAAGCTGTCCAACTTGGACAGGTAACTTGATACGGCGATTCAACTATATAGCAGTAGTGTTGGTGCCGAGCAGGGCAACTTTCTGCTCAGTCTCATGCATTAACTTTTGCAATTGCCACTTAAAATCAGCAGTTCTGGTGGCAGTGTCCGCATGAAGTCTGCCACATGCAGGACGTATCTGCCACAGGGGTCCATCATTTGGAGCAGTGTGGCGTCCCGTCTCTGCCATCCAGCCTCCATCGCAGCTGCCCGATCTGACCTCCCTTTTTGCAGGGCAGCGAATGCAGCTTCAAAATGCAAGCATGCTGGGCCGCCTCTCTTCCTCTTCTTGGACCCCGGAGCAGGACCAGCAGGTGAAGCTGGAGGCGGTTCTGTTGTAGGCAATGAGCTCCCAAGGTCTGTGCTGATGGTGGGGAACTGGGAACTGAGTGAAGTCTGGGTCACAGGGGTGAATGATGGTCCTTCCCCGGGGTCTGAATCCATTTCCTCAAAAGCAAAATGATTAAAAAAAAAAGTGTTATAATCCAAGAACCAAAAACACAAACATCCATCCATCCATCCATTTGCGTCCGCTTATCCGGGGCCGGGTCGCGGAGGCAGCCGGCTAAGCAGGGCCCCCCAGGCTTCCTTCTCCCCAGCCACGCTCTCTAGTTCCCCCTGGGGGATCCCGAGGCGTTCCCAGGCCAGACGAGATATACAGTATAATCTCTCCAGCGGATTCTGGGTCTGCCCCGGGGTCTCCTCCCAGTTGGACGTGCCCGGAAAACCTCCAAAGGGAGGCACCCGGGGGGCATCCTAATCAGATGCCCGAACCACCTCAGCTGACTCCTTTCGATGCGGAGGAGCAGCGGCTCTACTCCGAGCTCCCTCTGGATGTCTGAGCTCCTCACCCTATCTCTAAGGCTGAGCCCAGCCACCCTGTGGAGGAAACTCATTTTGGCCGCTTGTATCTGCGATCTCATTCTTTCGGTCACTACCCAAAGCTCGTGACCATAGGTGAGGGTTGGAACGTAGATGGACCTGTAAATCAAAAGCTTCGCCTTCCGGCTCAGCTCCCTCTTCACCACAACGGACCGGTACAGTGCCCGCATCACTGCAGACGCCAATCCTTCTGTCCATCTCCCGCTCCATTTTGCCCTCACTCGTGAACAAGACCCCGAGATACTTGAACTCCTTCGCTTGAGGCAGCAACTCACTCCCAACCCGGAGGGAACACTCCACCATTTTCCGGCGGAGAACCATGGCCTCAGACTTGGAGGTGCTGACTCTCATCCCGACCGCTTCACACTCGGCTGCAAACCGCCCCAGTGCATGCTGGAGGTCACGGTCTGATGTAGCCAACAGAACCACATCATCTGCAAAGAGCAGAGATGCAATTCTGAGGTCCCCAAACCGGACACTCTCCTCTCCTCGGCTGCGCCTTGAGATTCTGTCCATGAAGATCACGAACAGAACCGGTGACAAGGGACAACCTTGGCGGAGTCCAACACCCACTGAGAACGTGCTTGACTCTGTGCCGAGAATACGGACACAGCTCGCACTTTGTTCGTACAGGGACCGAATGGCATGTACCAACGGCCCCGGTACCCCATACTCTCATAGTACCCCCCACAGGATTCCCCGGGGGACACGGTCATAGGCCTTCTCCAAGTCCACAAAGCACATGTAGACTGGATGGGCAAACTCCCATGCCCCCCCCAACAACCCTGCGAGGGTAAAGAGCTGGTCCACTGTTCCACGGCCAGGACGGAATCCGCATTGTTCCTCCTGAAGCTGAGGTTCGACAATCGGCCGAAGCCTCCTCTCCAGCACCCTGGAATAAACTTTCCCGGAGAGGCTGAGCAGTGTGATACCCCGATAGTTGGAGCACACCCTGCTTCAGCAACCGCTGAAGCTGCGGTCCTTTTGGCCTCCCGGTACCTATCTGCTGTTTCAACCCACCAACGGGTTCTTGGGTTGCCGCCATGACAGGCACCGACAGCCTTTTGACCACAGCTCCGAGCGGCAGCCTCTACAATGGAGGCTCTGAACATGGCCCACTCAGGTTCCATGTCCCCAACCTCCCCCGGGATGCACGAGAAGTTCTTCCGGAGGTGGGAGTTAAAGACCCTACGGACAGGGGCTTCCACCAGACGTTCCCAGTTCACCCTCACTACATGTTTGGGTTTACCAGGTCTGTCTGGCAGCCTCCCGCGTCATCTGATCCAACTCACCACCAGGTGGTGATCAGTTGACAGCTCTGCTCCTCTCTTCACCCGAGTGTCCAAAACATGCGGCCGCAGATCTGCTGATACGATTACAAAGTCGATCAGCGACCTTTGGCCTAAGGTGGTCCGGTACCAGGTACACTTGTGGACCACCCTATGTTCGAACATGGTGTTTGTTATGGCCAAACAAACACCACTCAGGTTCAGATCGGGCAGGCCGTTCATCCCAATCACTCCAGGTTTCTCCATCATTGCCCACGTGTGCGTTGAAGTCCCCCAGTAGAACTATGGAGTCCCTGGATGGAACCCTTTCCAGGATGCCACCCAAGGACTCCAAGAAGGCCGGATACTCTGAGCTGCTGTTTGGTGTGTAGGCACACACAACAGTCAGAGCCTTCCCCCCAGCGATTTGCAGTTGCATGGAGGCGACCCTCTCGTCGGCGCTCAGCACAACACAGCGGCGCTCAGCCAGGGACTTGCGAGTATCCCCACACCCGCCTGGCGCCTCACACCCTGGGCAACTCCGGAGAAATAGAGGGTCCAGCCCCTCTCCAGGAATTTGGTTCCAGACCCGGTGCTGTGCGTGGAGGTGAGCCCAACCATATCTAGTTGGTACCGCTCCACCTGCTCACCACCCGCACCAGCTCAGGCTCCTTCCCCACCAGTGAGGTGACGTTCCACGTCCCTAGAACCAGTCGCCGATGACGGGGATCCGCACGCCCAAGACCCCGCTTTTGCCTACTGCCCGGTATACAACGCACCCAACCCCAATGACTCTCCCTGCAGGTGGTGAGCCCACAGGGAGGTGACTCCACGTAGTCTTTTCGGGCTTGGCCCGGCCGGGCCCCGTGGATCCAGGCCCGGCCACCAGACGCTCGCCGACGAGCTCCCCTCCCAGGTCTAGCTCCAGAAGGGTGCCCCGGTTTCCCTTGTCCGGGCGAGGTGACTGTGTTCTTTGGGAGTCTTTTCATGTGGTCTTGGAATCGCTTTTAGTCTGGCCCCTCCCCTGGGACCACTTTGCCTTGGGAGACCCTACCAGGGGCTTATGCCCCGGACAACACAGCTCCCAGGGTCACGGGGGCACCAAAACCCCCCCACCACGATAAGGTGGCGATTCTTTGGGGGAGCAACAAAACCCCCAAAAAAACACAAACATATGTCACTAATATGCACTATTATTGTACTGTGTACATGACAACATTATGTTTATGCATAGCACTAGAGGCCATACTACAGGTTGTTATAGGCCCAGTTTAATATCCAACACTGCTTTATTTATGTGTTATGTGTTATTCATGTGACAAGCATGGTAGCATTAGTGAATGACAATCATAGTTAACATATTTTACTCAGTTTCTCTCCCTCACTCGCTCACACACACACACATTATCTGGTGGGCACCATTGCTTACCTCGACTTGTGAAACACGCATGTTGGTGGTCGTTACACCGTGTTTAATGTGCGCATCGAGCCACTGCAATGAGGTGTAAAGTGCTGGGATCGCATTGCTCCGGCCGGGGTCACCACTCTTCTTTGTGAGCACACGACGTTTGGCCTTTGCAAACTTGCGAAGGTATCGCCACCTTTTGCGACAGACGCTCTAGGTGCGAGAACAAAGTTCTCACTTCTAGCAGCAGCATTCAGTCACACACCAAAGTGGTCATAGAGTGGTCATATGGAGTGGTAAGATGTTATTTAGACTTAAGGTGACACACTAAAGCTTATAATGGTGGTCAGATCAATGCCATCTCCCAAAACACCCCCCTCACTTTAACTACCGTAACTCCTCGAGCGTTTGCGCGATCGAGGAAATTCCAACGGTTTCTGAAAGCAGAGGAGCTGCGCTTTCCAACCATATATGGGTTATTAAACTGCGCAGAGAGGACCCCGGCTTGTTTACGTCGTGTTTATATCGGTTTTTAGTATTATTTTGAGTGTTTTTAGAGTGTTTAGAGTGTCTTTAGAGTGTTTACAGTGTTTTTAGAGTGTTTAGAGTGTTTGTCTCAATTTTGAGAAGATCTGCCCGGAGAAACGGTCATCCCAGCAGATTGGTTGCGGACAGATGAAGGAGATACTGAACACAGTAAGTCTACACATTGTACCTCACATACTTTACTACGATGTTGACTTATACTCAACCTTTCAACTTCATTGTAATATTATTGTTGTATAGAATGTGTAATAGTGCTGCGCAATCGATCAAATGGCGCTAGACTCAGCGGGGGGTGGGGAGGTGTTGGGACGTCCTGTGGGGGGAGGGGAGGGGTGTGTGTGTGTGTGTGTGTGTGTTTTGACAAAAACAGTGTGTTTACAAGCTGAACAAGCAAGTTACAATAGATCATTTCAAACAATGTCATGTTCAATATTTGAACATCTATCTTGGTTTACTTATTTTTACTGAATGTATCTTACTAGTATTGTGATTTTACATCTGATCTGACCTCATGTTATGTCTCTATTACTTTTAGGATGCCTTCTGGTGAAGGGCACCAGAGAGCCGTCCCGGTCTGGGTCAGGTCCCGGGCGGGGTCGGCGACGCCTGAAGCCGGTCATCGCATCGTGGTGCTTGGAAAACGGTGGCAGACCCTGATGTAGTCATCTTCCCAGGTTTACCCCAAAAAGAAACCTTAGTGTTCAATCCCCTCTCAATGCTGGTAATCCATCACCAGGTGACATTTTTTCTAATTTTTTGGATTTGGAAATCATGAAGACCAAAAACACCTGGACACTAAATGCCCAAGGCTCACAATCTTTTGTGGAGTGATATATTACTTGTCATTGAATATATTGAATATGTCAAATCCTTTCGTCATGGACATTCAAAGTGTGTTTTCAGTAAAAACCTGCAAAAATCCAATTCTGATTATAATTTTTTCTTGATTAAACAGTTTTTACATACCTATAACATACAGTAATGCAAAATAGCTGGCAGATATTGAAAGTTCAAGGAATGCTGAAAAAAGGGGCAAGAGCACTTACTCACAGTACATTACTTTGACACTTTTACAGCCAAAACAACAAAAGTGGTCCAGGCGGACTGTTTGAGGCTTAGGTGTTAAAGGGTTTATTACATTGCTGCATAGTTGGATCACTCTTGTGACTTTACTTGGAGACAGCCATCACATTTGGCACATTTCTTTCTGATCAGAATAGTTGGTGATGAATAGATGCGTTTCTCCACTTTACAAGGTGTTTTTAAAAAGACAAAACAGATAACGTACACTATATTTTTTAATTAATCAGAAAAACAATATTGATTATGCAGTTATATTATACCGTTGGCTCGTGATGTCCAGAACATTATTGGCTCAAGACACATATTGCGCAACACCCAGAAGAAAGCGCATCGTATGAAAGTGAACGTTCTCCCCAAATACACAAGTCAGTGTTTTGCATTCTTGGTCTTGAGAAACGCACTGTATCTTCGCTTTCGCAAGACTTCCCAGATTGAGGACCCGTTACCGACCCTGGCTGTCCCGGACCATCCTCTGCCTGCTCCTACATTTCTTTATATAAAAACCACAATAACACACATACAGAACTATTTCTATCATATACGGTGGATCTCTCTCACTCACACTTCACTGATGATGTTTATGCTGGTGTCTCTTCAGATTACCAGAGTCATTAAAGGTTTCCCCACACTGCTGACAACGGTACGGTCTCTCTCCTGTGTGAATGTGCTGGTGTCTCTTCAGACTACCAGAGTGATTAAAGGTTCCCCCACACTGCTGACAACGGTACGGTTTCTCTCCTGTGTGAATGCGCTGGTGTGACTTCAGATTATCAGAGCGATTAAAGGTTTCCCCACACTGCTGACAACGGTACGGTTTCTCTCCTGTGTGAATGCGCTGGTGTGTCTTCAGATTACCAGAATGATTAAAGGTTTCCCCACACTGCTGACACTGGTACGGTTTCTCTCCTGTGTGAATGCGCTGGTGTGTCTTCAGAGTATCAGAGCGATGAAAGCTTTCCCCACACTGCTGACAACGGTACGGTTTCTCTCCTGTGTGAATGCGCTGGTGTGTCTTCAGATTACCAGAATGATTAAAGGCTTCCCCACACTGCTGACACTGGTACGGTCTCTCTCCTGTGTGAATGCGCTGGTGTTTCTTCAGATTACCAGATTGATTAAAGGTTTCCCCACACTGCTGACACTGGTACGGTTTCTCTCCTGTGTGAATGCGCTGGTGTTTCTTCAGATCACCAGATTTCTTAAAGGTTTTCCCACAATGTTCACAAGAGTGGCGTCTGGCGCCGCCTGCTGGAATCTGGAATCTCGTATTTTGGACTGTTCCTGGGGAGCCTCTGATTGGCTCTTGAGAGGAGGCTGCATCCAATGGGAGGACACTAGTCCCAGGATAGGGGAATACCTGCGCTGGTGTCAGCTGGGATTCCACTTCTAGGAGAGAGATTCATTTATACGTTAGCCTATACTGTAATATTTGAATTGAGAGTTTTAAACATTGAACAGAAACTACACAGCATAACTATTTGTATATTTTGAGAAAGGGAGGAAAAGGGGAGAAAGAGAATGACACACAAAAGAGGCCGTGGTGGGATCAAAGTATACCTGATGGGACCTCCTCCTCCTCGACTGCAGAGCTCCTCTGTGCTCCTCCTGTGGTGGGACGGGTCTCTCCGGAGACAGACAGCTCCTCGTTACTCCAGCCCCACCCTGAGGGAGTCTGATAGACAGACCATCCCACGGAGAAGGAGATAAGAAGTTAGCTAGGAGTCCCATCTGCTTTATAAGTGTGGCTAGGACACTCCTCACACAGGGAGGAGGTCCTCCTGGGTGGATGTGAGCTAGAAGGTGTGGATGTGTGTCTGAGGAGCCTCTTCCATGTGGGGACACCCTGTAGAAGGACAGAGTGTCAGCAGGCCGGTCCACATACACTCCTACTCTGTTGGAGCCAGAGGGGCGGAGACGGATGTCTGTTGGACTACCGTTGTACCAGACAATGAAACAAGCATCACCACAATAAAGAGTCCAGGATTTGTTGTTCCATCCTCCTCCTTGTGATTCCTCTGTATGTCACTCCTACATCAACCCTTCCTTCCCACTCTATCTCCCAGTAACAGCGGCCAGTCAGACTCTCTCTACACAATACCTGGTGCTGGTAGTCAAATCTCTCTGGGTGATCAGGATACGACTGCTCCTCTTTAACCCCCACCACCTTTCTGTGGTTCTCAGACAGGAGAGAGTTGTCTGTGGGATGTGTTTGGGTCCAGAGTGAGTTCACAGGCATCTGACGGGAGAACAAGACACGAATAGGCTGCTAAATACACGGATTACATTGTTCATTTAGATAATGTAAAGATGTACTAGTATGTCGTGTAGAGTATGTTGGCTTTAGTAGGGCTGTCTTAATAGTAATAATCTAAAATACAGATATAATTACCACCATCATCATATAATTTTGGTTGGTTAGTCTCTTGGGGACTTTCCATCTAAAGAGTTAGTGTGTGTTTTGATGACTCAAACAATACTTACACTTCTTTAGACCTGGTTTCAGCCTCCCAACTCCCACCCGTGCTCCACACTGGGGGCATCACGTTGCCTCGTCATCTCCATGTTCAGTGCTTCCTTCAGCTGATCCAGGGATCTCCTCACGGCCTCTACGTATGACGGAGCTTGGACCTCCACCCCCATCCAGTCCCTGGTGGGTGGAGGGTTCTTCAGGGATCTGAAGGTCTGGAGGAAGTGGAGGTGGTCTTCAGTGTGTGTGAGCTGNCAACCACCCTCACCTTAAGTCAGTGGCTCACCTCATCCCAGAGCTCGAACCAAATGCTCCCATCATGCTTCTCCTCGGACGCGACATCATTACAGTCCACAAAGTGCGCAAGGAAGTGGATGGCCCTCATGGCGCTCCCTACGCCCAGAAACTCGACCTGGGATGGGTGATAGTTGGTAACATCTGCTTCGGAGGTGTTCACAAGCCAGCCACAGTGAATGCATTCTATACAAGCACGACGGAACAAGAACGCCCCTCCATCTTCGAGCCCTGCCCAAACGTCTTCCATGTGAAGGAGAGATATAGCCATTTCCAGTGTCCCGATTATTCTAGAATGCTCTCTACAGAGAAACTTACCTGCAACGAAAAAGTTGAGCAGCTAGGCTCCACAGTGTTTCAGCAGACAAAGGATGATAACAAAGTGGCCCCATCTATCGATGACATCTCATTATTGCATACAATGGAACAAGCAGGCAGTCTGTACAGGAAGGCAACTCCGACGTCAAACAATTTGTGAACCGGGACTTCTACGTCGATGATGGAGTGAAGTCCTTCCCTACAGTTGAAGCCGCAGTGCCCCTGCTCAAGAAGATGCAAAACATCCTCTAACTTGCGACGACACAAAATCGCCTCAAACAAAAGAGAGGTCATGGAGGCCTTCCCATCTCAGGACCATGCCAACGACTTCAAAGATCTGGACCTAGATTCCGACGCACTTCCCATGCAGCGTAGTCTGGGTCTCAACTGGGACCTCATGTCTGACACATTTTCCTTCAAGGTAGCCGATGAAGAGAAACCCTTCACTGGCCGAGGTGTCCTATCGAGTGTGAATAGCATCTATGACCCTCTGGGATTCGCCGCCCCAGTCACCATCCAAGGCAAGGCTATCCTCAGAGAGCTTACACAGGACAACAGTGATTGGGACTCCCCCCTCCCTCAAGAGATGGAAGAGATGTGGATCACATGGCGATCCTCATTGAAAGATCTAAGCAGTCTCCAGATCCCAAGGCCCTACACAGAGGTCTCTCCCTCAGAAGTATCACATGGAGAGCTATGTGTCTTTTGCGATGCTTCCACTAAGACAATTGCTGCAGTAGCCTACCTCAAATTGACTGGGATAAACAGTACCCCTCACGTGGGCTTCATAATGGGCAAGGCTAAGCTTGCTCCTCTACCTGAACATACCGTTCCAAGACTTGAGCTCTGTGCAGCAGTGATGGCGGTGGAACTTGCCAAGCTCATCTCCTCTGAGATCGACATGCAGTTGGCCGACATTACCTTTTACAGCGACAGTAAGGTAGTATTAGGCCACATCAATAATGAGACCAGAATCACAAATATCACTTTTGTGTGTTATGGCCCAGAAAATATTCAAAGTTTGTTGAATGTAACACAATCTGTTGAAAGAGTATGAATAAAAAAAGAGTATGAATAAAAAAAAAGTTCAAAGGAAAAGCTTATAACCTGATATAATTATTATTGAAAGTAAAATGACTTAATTTCTATTCTTTTTCTTTCATTTCAAATCACAACAAAAGTCACAAGTGTCTGCAAATGAGCTCTGTTGAGATGTTAATATGCATTTTAAATTGCGTTAACTAAAAGTGATTTGATCTCATCTCAGCATGCGTGAATGTTGTCATATTTTCCAACGCCGACGCTCGAAAATGTCAACATTATGGAAATGTGTGATTTACATCCACATCTAATGACCAAGTTTTTCGACAGCTGAATAGTTCTTTCTATGAAGTTACACTGGCAGGTTTTAACATCCTAACCAATGATATAATGACATGTTTATACTCACCTCTGTGGAAATGCTGTGTTGGACCAATCGCATTCCTCCTAGACTTTGTCCAACACTAATTACCTGTTAATATGCAACATGACATATTCTACAAGTAACATGTGCTCCATATGCAACATATGTTTGCCATTTCAAGTTGACTTAAATACATGAATGCGGCCGTTTATGTTGTGATAGTTATAGCAATGGCTCCTTAAGAGAGTAGTACTGGGCAGAGCACACCGATTCTGCAGTGTTTTCATACAGGTTATGAGATTTCTACCCCCGATCTCTTTGTTAAATTCAAATATGTTAGAGAAAGCAGACATTGTTAAATAATATATTGAATGGTAAAGGGCAATATCAATGATTGGCTTTTCCCATTCAAGCCATCACACCATTATGGGCCCACAAAATCAGTGCGCTTGTTTTTGAACATGAAGTTCAATTTAATCTGAGGCTTCACGTCTTCTTTATTGGTTCCAGGGAACTGTTTCAGTGCTTCGCTATTAGCCATTCCGGTCCCAGAACAACGGGCTTTAACATTTTCTGCTTAATTCCAGTTCATTCAAACTCTAAGAAGTCGTTGATCGGTGCACTTACATGGTATGGGGACTGTGAAAGCCCGTATCAATCACTGTGACCATGTGATTGATAGAGTGTGATTGTGACACTGGGGGGGGGGGGGGTATCATTTTTCACCGCTGGGCAAGAGGTTGTCAAGATGCTGTGTGATGTATGCTAACTAGCAACGCTTATAGCCCGTAGGTTTAGAGCGACTCTCAAGCAACACAGGCGAGGGAAATGAGGGTGTGCTCTGGCACATGCTGTTCCAGGCAGATGACTGCAGCTTTCAGATTTCCGTTAGTGATCTAACACGTGTGTGTGTGTGTGTGTGTGTGTGTGTGTGTGTGTGTGTGTGTGTGTGCGCGTGCGCGTGCACACCTGGTTCTGTCTGCTGTTGGTCTAGAAGTGCTCTGGCTGCCAGCTACAGATGTGCACCGTCTGTGTTTGGCCACATTTTACTGCTCCATTCAAAATTAATATCCTACATGCATGCATGTATGCAAAGCATGTAAACGTTTGCCTGCGGGAATATGTTCATGGCGATCTGTCTTTGGTTGTCTTGTTCATGCACGTGTGTGTCTGTGTGTCTGAGGGTCCATGTTTTTTTATATATAGTTTTTGTTTGTTTGGTATCAATGGCACTTCAATGGATTGTGCATACGTACAGATGCACTTCAGTGTTAGACGCTCGTTGCGGTGTTGAGGGTCTGCCGCATGCAGATGAGGGTCTCTTGGTAACACATCGACTTCACACCTGTATTGCGGAGGACCCAAGGAGTAAGTGCAGTGTCCAGTGTCAAGTTGTAATGGGTGACCGCTCTCTCCAGCAACCTGCAAGTAGCAGCAGCAGCAATACCTGAGGCCAAGCAATCGGCCTAGCCTGTTGATGTGGTGCGGTGTCCCTGAACAGGCAGGGGGGCCACACTTGGACTAGTTTCTGTAAATCCCCCCCCCACCACCTAAAAAAGAGTGAGCATATAAGAGGCCGGCTCCCCTGGCCTCCCCTGGCTCCGCTCGGCCGGGCTCGGCTCGGCGATGACGGATTGTGGGACAACGTCAATAACACTGTGCTGCTGTCGTTGCCTCCGTAGCAGCAGCAGCAGGCGCAGCTCCACCTCGACCCACCAGCACCGGCACCACCGCCACCGTCGCCGCCACCGCCTGAGAAATGCGCGAATAAAACAGCCGGGCGCGCTGGCTGCTGTCTGGCAAGCTGTCGGGGCGCCCTGATGGCCGGCGGTGGGGGCTAATGCGTCCCGTGTTTGCCGACTGGTTTCCCGGCGATTTGGCACTACAAATGCTGCCGTTATGTCAAGTCCCAGCAAGTCCCAGTCAAACAGTGAACAATTGCACACAGATATACAAGAAGAAGAAATGGGCCCACAATGAAAAACACACGTACATTTGTTTAGCTTGGTGGACTCTCACGTTCCCGGGAGAAGTTTGGTCCGCTGATGTTTTATTGATGGCAGACGGGAGTTAACTTTTCCCTCCGTTCGGTTTTCTCACTCAGTCGCTCAAAAAAGAACCGCATTTGCTGCCGTATTGAAATATAACGGGATTATTAATTCCCGCTTTTGCCCCATGTGTTGATCAAACATCCAGATTGACTTTTTTTGTGTGTGTGTGTGTGTGTGTGTTTCTCTTGTGGTTATGCTCTGATATTATTTCTCTCTACACTTTCGTTTCCTCGTTTTGTTACTTTGGACTTTCATTGAATTTGTAAGTGTACTAACCCCCCCCCCCCCCCCCCCCCCCCGCCCTTCTATATATACGCCCCACTCGGCCGTCCACAGCCTCTGTATGCCGCCCAACCATGGGATATTGCTTTAGTAATTTTGCTGACGGGACAATATTTATGCATTGTTTTTCAATATCCATTTCTCGGGGCCGCACCCGGGCCCTCCCTCCCCGCATTGGCCCGGAACAGAACTCCCTCCCTCCCTCCCTCCCTCCCTCCCGACGGCTTGTGTGTGTTTTTAATACACTCAGTAGGATTGCCCCCTCCCTTCCCGCCGGCCCCCCCTCTCCCTGTGACGCCATTTTTCTTGTCGTAGAGGGCAAATGGGGGGCAGGTGCCGACTCCGCGATACCGACAGGCTCCATTCAATCTCGTGAAAGTCTAGCAGGCTGAAAAGTTAACTTGTAATAGCCGAGGGGCGTGTGTTGCCAGGAGCGCTGCGGAGACCGAGGGGAAGTTCTATATTTTCCTCAGAAACCACTATAGACCACTGGGAGTGCACACACACACACACACACATGCACACCGTCCATTAGTACAGTCTGTACTGATGTACCTATGGACTGAGCCCATCCAACACACACAAACACACACACACACACGCACACTCACACACACACACACACACATGCACACCGTCCACTAGTACAGTCTGTACTGATGTATCTATGGACTGAGCCCATCCCACACACACACACACACACACACACACACACACACACACACACACACACACACACACACACTCTCACACGCGCGCGCACACCTCTCCCTCAAGTTGTGCTGCCAAATCTCTGACAGAGCATCCACGTGATCTGCATGGAGATAAAGCATGCACACACACACACACACACACACACACACACTTTGTTTCACCATTTCTCTCTCTCTCTCTCTCTCTCTCTCTCTCTCTCTCTCTCTCTCTCTCTCTCTCTCTCTCTCTCTCTCCATCTATCTCCCTGTCTCAACTTCTCTCTCTTTATCTCATTCTCTCTCTCTCACTCTCTCTCCCCCCCACACTCTCTCTCTCTCTCCCTTTCCCTCCCTCACCCTCTCTCTCCCTCTCCCTCTCTCTCGCTCTCTCTTTATCTCACTCTCTCTTTATCTCACTCTCTCCCCACTGGCACACAACAGCAAACAGCCCCAGAAGTAGCAGCGCTGTGATTGGTTAACAGTTTCACAGAGAAGGGGCCTTTATTTGATGTGAACTTTTCTGTACCCATCAGGTACTTTTGGAGTTCAGACTACTTCTTTGAAAACGCAACTCCCGCCCCACTATTTATCTCTCGCATATTGAGCCTCATTGTCTCCGATATGCAGAGGGCTGTTACGAAACAGAATAGAAGCGTTTGTGTGTGGGTGTATGATTGTGTGTGTGTGTGTGTATGTGGGTGCACGTGTGGGTGTGTTTGTGCACAAATAGGTGTGTGTGTGTGTGTGTGGTGTGTGTATACGTGTGCGTGTGTGTGTGTGTGTGTGTGTGTGTCTGTGTGTGGTGTGTGTGTGTGTGTGTGTGTGTCGTGTGTGTGTGTGTGTGTGTGTATACGTGTGTGTGTGTGTGTGTGTGTGTTCCATCGGTGTTTAATGCCTCCATACTCGGTATAGCAGATGTTATTAAGCAAACAACATGAGCCCCTTCTTGACAAAATGCTTCCTGTCTTACAGGAGCACACACCTATGCACACACACACATACACAAGCGGCCGTTGCGGCGGAAACAGGTTTAATGATCCATAAACAATGATTTGCGAGGTTGAGGTGGGATGTCAGAACCCGGAACGTGAAATATTCCGCGCCCCCGTCGGCATTGCGTATTCAGGGCAACGCTCCTGTCGGCTGCTGAGTGCGTGCATGCAGGTACACACACACACACACACACACAACACTTCATCATATACGGCGATGGCTCACGCCGCACACACACACACACACACACACCCCAATGTGTGCACTTTATCGCCCCTGAGATCAGAGCGGGCCTGTCAGCATGTCAAGGGTTTGGCTGGAGGAGACCTGGACCTCATCTGCTCTTACTGAGATAACAGCCGGTGTCATCAGGTTTTACAGCGTTAATCACCGCTCCGCCATGCATACGGGGCACGCACACACACACACACACACACACACATGCGCACATACATATACACATACATACACACACACACACACACACACACACACATGTATATATGCACATACATGCATGCACATACAGGCACACACACACATGCACATACAGGCACACACATGCACACATTTGCACACACACACACCGATATAAACATACACACACACATCTATACAAGCATACACACACACACACACACACTATACAACACACACACACACACACACACACACACACACGCCTATAAAGGCACAGACACACACACATACATACACACACACACCCTCATGCACATACGCACGGACATGCATGAACATACAGGCACACACACACACACACACGCTTGCACACACACACACACACACATACACACACACACACACACACACACCTATACAAGCACACACACACACACAAGCACGCAAACATGCACACACACAAACACACACACACACACACACACACATACACACACACATAAAACCCAGCGGACAAAACTGTGCAGACTGTCAGATTGTAGGTCTTAGGTTCTCGGAGGACGAGCCAACCGCCTTTCGCCAGACAAGAACGAGACACGCCGCACCGCACTCTGGGAACACGCATACACATCATCAGCAGCTTTGCAGTGCCGTACGTAGCTGTAGCTCTCGCGGGGTCAAAGCAAATGACTGTGGGCTGCACTGGAGTCCGTGGTGGATGGACTCCACCTGCACCGCTGCTTCAAGGCAAACTAAATGCAAAGTTGACAAAACAGCGGTTGTCAAAGCTAGCCAGGCTCCCCGATGATGGCTGGCTAGCTAACGCGGTGCTGCCTTTTGGTTTTGGAGTCGGTCGGAGGCCCAAGTTCTGACATATATATATATTGTAATGTCTGCCGCAAGTGATGACGCGCAGACATGAGTTGCCGTCTCAAACGTCACGGTACTTTATTGTATCACACAGTTACAGCGACAACAACTGAGAACACACCACTAGAAACTTCTAGACTTCCCTTCCTAATCCCTGCAGGTCCGCCCTCTCCCTCCCCTCCGCCAACCCGCAAGTACCTGCCTCCATGCAAGCCCCGGGTTGGCGGAGAGCAGAGTGACGGCCAGGCCGACCAATGACAGGGTCGCTACATTACCCCCCCCTGTACAAAGTCCCTCGCCCCGAGGGACGAACAAATCCTCTTCCCCCAGAGCCACTGAAAAACTTTTATCCCCCAACATTTCTAGGCATTTACCAACACCCCCCAAAGTCCCTGGCCAACCCCAACGTACAGAATGCAAAAAAAATACAATAAATAAACCCAACTAATGGTATGGACCAACTGTAAACTCGACTTTTGTCTAACCAACTACACAAAACAACAGCCGAAAGGACAACAAAATCACAGTACATACATTTTTTTTTTTTTTAACTGGGAACCAGGGCCAGAGGTTCCAGAACTTGACCCATCGTGGGAGCACAACCCTCAGCGTTGGCTCTGTTTGTGAACTTTTTTTACAGTAGTTGCACCCGTCCGCAGCGCACGGCCGGCGGGAGAGTGCATCTGCGTTGGTGTGGCGAGCCCTGGCCCGGTGTTCCACGCTGAAGTTGTACACCTGAAGCTCCTCCAACCACCTGGCAACCTGCCCTTCTGGCTCCTTGAATGTCATGAGCCACTGGAGAGCGGAGTGGTCAGTTCTCACCAGGAAGGGCAGGCCACACAGGTAGTATTTGAAGTGCCGAATTGACAGCACTACGGCCAAAAGCTCCCTGCGGGTGACACAGTAGCGGCGCTCAGCCTTGTTGAACGCCCGGCTGAAGTACGCCAACACCCTCTCTCCTTCGGGTCCCACCTGGGAAAGCACACCTCCCACACCCACGCCGCTAGCGTCTGAGTCCAGTATGAAAAGCAAGGTGGGGTCGGCAGGGGCCAGCACCGGAGCCTCACTCAGAGCGCGCTGAAGGCGGTTGAACGCCCCCTGACACTGCTCAGTCCACACAAAGTCACTGTCTTTCTGTAGCAGCCGATACAGAGGGGCAGCAGTGCAGGAGAAACCCCGTACGAACCTCCTGTAGTACGAGGCCAGCCCTAGGAAGCTCTTCAGCTGTTTCTGGTTGGTAGGTGTGGGCCAGTCTGTGACAGCCTGCACCTTCTCCTCCATGGTGCTAATGCCCTCCCCGCCCACTTTGTGCCCCAAGAAAGACACCTCTCTCTGCATAAAGTGACACTTCTCGGGGTGCAGCTTCAGGCCAGCTGCTCTTATCCTTTCCAGCACCTGCCTCAGGGCCCCCAGGGTGGCCTCGAAGGAGCTGCCATGCACCAGGATGTCATCGAGGTAAACCAGGCACTGCTGACGGGGAATGTCCGCCAGCACCCGGTCCATCAACCTCACGAAGGTGGCCGGGGCATTACAAAGTCCAAAGCTGAGGACCTTGAACTGCCACAACCCCCGCCCTGTACAAAAAGCGGTCTTGGGTCTGGCCTCTGGAGCGAGGGGCACCTGGTAATATCCACTGCGGAGGTCCAAGGAGGAGAACCAGGAGGACCCAGAGACCAGGTCCAGAGACTCGTCGATGCGAGGCAGGGGGTATGAATCCTTTTTGGTTACCTCGTTCACCGGCCGGTAGTCTGAGCAGAGTCGCCAGCCCCCATTCTTCTTGGGGACCATGACGACTGCCGCTGCCCAGGGGCTATCGGAGGGCTCAATGATGTCTGCCTGCAGCATATCTTCCACCGCTTGATCACATGCCTGCTGACGAGCCAGAGGGAGTCGACGCGGGCGGCACTTGATAGGCCGTGCGTCCCCTGTATCGATCTCGTGCTGCACCAGATGAGTCCTCCCCACCTTGTCCTCACTCATGGCGAAACTGCCTTGGAACTCCAGCAGCAGCTGCCACAACTGTTCCTGTTGCTCAGAGTCCAATTGGTCGCAATTTCTTTCCCATATCTCTCTCATGGCAGCCAGCTCCCCCCCCTCTCCCATCCGGGGCAGTAGGGCGGGCGGGCTGCTGCTAGAGAGAGGACCCGTCGTGGTGTGGACGGGTGGAAAGCCACACCTGGCGGGTGCCACCGGGTTTGGGGTCAGGGGAAGGAATCTGTTGCCCATAGTCTCTGCTGTACTTACAGCTGGTGCGAAGACCCGGATTTCCGGCGTGGGGAAGGTGACAACAGGAGTTATTGCAACAACAGGCCCCCCTCGGAAGCTCACCTTGCCCCCCTCTAGATCCAGTAGACAACCCGTGGCCTTCAAAAAGTCCAAACCCAGGATACATGGGTCTTGCACAGCAGCTATCCATACTGGGTGGAGGACCGTCTTCCCCCCCACACCGATGGACAGCAACCCTTTCCCTTTTAGTGGCGTCAGCTCCCCAGTAACCGTGCGCAGCTGCACAGTGGTGGGTTCATACTGTGTCAGACCAGAAACCACGTCTGGCCTCACCAAAGTCACTGTTGACCCCGTATCCACCAGGGCGGAGCACGGCACCCCCTCCACTGTGACATGGATGTAGCAGGAGTCTCCAACACAGGTACGACCCACCACTACAACAGGTTCCAGGCCGGTGCTGTCAGCTGCTTCTGGGAGGAGTGGAACCTGGCCCCCCCGGCTGTACTGCTGGGCCCCTCCTGTTGATGTCGAGGTTTGAGAAACTGTTGTTGTGGTTGAGGGTGAGGTTGGGGTCCGCACAGCCCCTTCTAGACGGACCCCGGGCAGTTTCCCTGGACCCTGGGTGACTTGGGGCACTCTCTGACCAAATGTCCTGGCTGTCCACACCCCCAACAGACCCTAGGACCTGGGTGTGTTCTGCGTGGTGTCTGGAGTGACACAGCCCTGATAAGTTCAGTCACCCAGGCCGGTCTCTCCTCCTCTGTGGAGCTTGTTGCTGTAGCCCTCACGACTGGAGAGCTCTCCCTTCGGCGGTCCTCTGTAGCCATCCCCCACACATTCTCTCTCTCTACAGGCTGTATCTCCAAGGCTGCTTGCAAAGTCGGTGGATGCTGTAGCTGTACCTGGACACGCAGGTCAGTGGGGAGTAGGGCTCTGATGAACTGATCCCTCGCCAGCTCACTCTGGACATCTGGGGCCATGTGTGCATATGCCCGCCGCGTCAGGCTTTCAATGTCATTGGCCAACACACGCAGCGACTCCCCGGGCCCTCTTCCCCGATTACTTAGTTCGTTACGCAGGAGCTCAGGCCATAAGCATGGTCCAAAACGCCTCTGAAGAGCTCCCACCAAAACCCCATAATTATGTCTGTCCTCCGGGCTAACTAGCACAAGACAGGACAGAGCATCATCTGTGAGGCATAAAGCTAGTTGTAGCGCTTTAGCTTCCATGGACCACCCTGCAGCATGGGCTAATAGTTCAAACTGGGCGTGGAAGGCTTCCCAGTCAGACCTACCCGAGTACTTCGGCGTTTTCACCGCTGGGCCTGCTACTAGGCCATGGGCGCCGCCATGTTTGTTTACATCCCGCGTCACCCCTGACCCACGACCGGCGGGAGAAGGAAAGGCGCGAAACGCCTTTGAATAGTTCATGCCTCGACCGGCGGCTAGCTTCAAAGCCGTCTCTTCCAGGCTGAATTCTTTGGCCATGTCTCCCGACCACCCGCCTGCTCCTTCCTCTTCTCCGTCTTCTGCCTCCTCTCTCTTCACTCTCGTCCCGCCGTAGTCATCCATGCCGCGCGCGAACTAATGCTACCGCTAAACTGAAGCTAAAAGCTAAGCTATCCCCGACCAGAATACACTCTTCCGCCGAACTTTTTTATATTTTTATTTTTCTTGTTTACTTCTGACACCAATGTAATGTCTGCCGCAAGTGATGACGCGCAGACATGAGTTGCCGTCTCAAACGTCACGGTACTTTATTGTATCACACAGTTACAGCGACAACAACTGAGAACACACCACTAGAAACTTCTAGACTTCCCTTCCTAATCCCTGCAGGTCCGCCCTCTCCCTCCCCTCCGCCAACCCGCAAGTACCTGCCTCCATGCAAGCCCCGGGTTGGCGGAGAGCAGAGTGACGGCCAGGCCGACCAATGACAGGGTCGCTACATTATATATATACTAGGGGTGGCACGGTTCACAAAACCCACGGTTCGGTTCGTATCACGGTTTTAGGGTCACGGTTTTCGGTTCTGTACGGTTCTTGTTGTTATTTTTTCTTTTAATCTTTAACACTCCAGCAAATGCGGTGGCCGGTGGGGGGGAAAGGGGAGCCCAATACGTCGATCACGATCGACCGGTCGATCGCAAAGGAAGTCCGGGTAGATCGCATGCCATTAAAAAAAAATGTGATGTTATCATTCATCGGATGAATGATAACAGAATGTAGTGGGGACGCTGGGGACATTTCCCCACTAATATCCAGCGATATCCATCCCCCCCCCTCCCGGATCAGAACCGCGAAGTTAACGGAGCCCCCCCCCCCCCTCCCCCATCAGAACCGGCGAATGAACGGAGCACCCCCCGCCCCCCTTATATGAAGTATACTCGGGATATATTGATCATTTTTAGTGTAGGTAGATCATTTTGACTTGGTCATTTTTAAGCGATTTCGAGCGGCTGTTGCTCAGAGGATACCCGTGCTTTTTTTTTTTTTGGACAGTCCGTTCTGTCTGGTTTTTGCGTGCGTGTGTATGTGATGACGTCATCAACGACGCGTCAACGTTACGTCGACTTTATTGATAGAAAAGTCGACTTGAAAAAATGAGAAGTCGTGCAACCCCTCTCCACACTCTACACCTCTTCTTTCGCGTGAAAGGGAACACACTGTCTGAGGTCACATCCGGTCATGAGGCTGCGCATGCCATGAACCGTCGAACCGTACAACGCACACATCCTCCCAACCGAGACAAGCCAACTGAACGGTTTTCGTTTTTTCATG
>PIJE02002547.1:8399-25899 GCA_002895965.2 Coryphaenoides rupestris
TCGTCTGCCCGAGTCCTCACAAAATACGTCAAGAGTTGACGACCGTAGGGTCCTTATGAGGGGACGTTCGAGAAAAGAAAAATTCTCACAAATACGAAATAAATTCCTCGACAAAAACTGCTCCTCATTTAATTCAGTCCTGTCCTCTCTCTCATTCTCTCTCTCTCTCTCTCTCTCTGTGTGTCTCTCTCTCTTGTTCAGATGACATTTTGTTCTTTCGTTTTAGCCGACTTACTGGCATAGCCGCTGGTAGTTTGACTTCACTTCAACATGCAAGCAAACAAGCGAAGAAGCGAAGAGCAGTGTATTGATATCGCACCTCTCACAGACTCCGGTCACAAAGTGCGTCGCAGTCAAAGACAGAAATAAATCTGTTAAAATCAAATAAATAAAAGAAAAGATTATATTAATATGCAAGACGGACATAAGAGACAAGTTAAAGCAAAACACACCACAAGCTACCTGAATGCCTGTGTGTGAACAAATGTGTTTTAAAAGTGTCCACAGAATCGAAGGCACCATAATTCTCCACACACACACACACACACACGCACACACACACACACGGAGCTGTGTGTGTGTGCGTGTGTGTGTGTGTGTGTGCGTGTGTGTGTGCGTGTGCGTGTAAACCCCAGAGTAAACAAGTTCTCTGTTCTCAAGACCGCGACCTTTGACCCTGGTTTTTCGGCGGGAAGCCTGTTCAAAGAGAATCAGGATGAACCTTCATCTCCCACTCAGACTGTGTGTGAAGTCCTCCACACACACACACACACACACACGCACACACACACACACACACACACCACACACACACACACACACACACACACACACACACACACATACAGGATTACAGACACACACCTACTACTGTGCGTGTGCATGTGTGTGTGGGGTGCGGGGTATATGTGTGGTGTGTGTGTGTGTGTGTGTGTGTGTGTGTGTGTGTGTGTGTGTGTGTGTGTGTGTGTGTGTGTGTGTGTTGACAGGCGGATCTGTAGCAGCTGTGTGTTTGGTGATGCCAGCTGACAACACACACACACACACACACACACACACACACACACACATACTGTACACACATCCATAAGCACACACTTACACATACACATGGAAATACACACACGCACTCACACATCCGTAAGCACACACACACACACACACACACACACACACACACACAACACACACACACACACACACACACACACACACACACACACACACACACACACACACACACACACACACACAAACCAATCTAAAACAACAAACAAGACATTATTAAATGCACACACACACACACACACACACCCCGCCTCTACACCCCCCTCAGTGTGTGTGCTACGTCCCTCCCTCCCTCCCTCGCTGGCTTTCATCGTCATCATCATCATCCCTGGTCACATGACATCGTGCTCCTCTCCAGAGGTTTCAGGTCCATCACTACCCGCACCTCAAAATGGCCGACTTCAAAAAAGCAGGGGTAATTCAGCTGTTCCCGCCAAATTGGAGTCATTTGCGGAGAGATGGCCTGAGTGGTGTTCTCTCTCTCTCTCTCTCTCTCTCTCTCTCTCTCTCTCTCTCTCTCTCTCTCTCTCTCTCTCTCTCTCTCTCTCTCTCCCCTTTTTCATGATCACCGAGGCAGAGATGCTTTTAGCGTTGGCGACGGAGACATCATCCAGGATGCCTTTTTTGATGGTGCCCTGACGGCTGCTCTCTCTCTCTCTCTCCTCTCTCTCTCTCTCTCTCTCTCTCCCTCCCCCTCTCTCTCTCTCTATCCATCCCTGCCTTTCTCAGTCTGTCAATTTCTCTCTTTGACACTCTCCTCTCTCCCTCCCTCTCTCTCTCCTCTCTCTCCCTCCCTCACCCTCTCCTCTCTCTCCCCACTTTCTCCTCTCTCCCCCTCCCTCCCGCTCCTCTCCCTCCCTCTCTCTCTCTCTCTCTCTCTCTCCTCCTCTCTCTCCTCTCCTCTCTCCTGTCTCTATCCTCTCTCTCCATCCCTGCCTTTTTCAGTGTGTCAATCTCTCTCCTCTCCCTCTTCCTCTCCCTCTCTCCTCTCTCCTCTCTTCCTCTCTTTCCCTCCCCCTTCTCTCCCCCTCTCTCTCTCTCCTCTCCTCTTCTCTCCCCTCCCCCCCCCTCCTCCTCCCTCCCCTCCCCTCCCCTCTCCTCTCTCTCCCTCTCTCCTCCCTCCTCTTCTCCTCTCTCTCCTCTCCCCTCTCCTCTCCTCTCTCCTCCCTCCCCTCCCTCTCTCCTCTCCCCCTCCTCTCTCCCCTCCTCTCCTCTCCTCTTCCTCCCTCCTCTCTCCCCTCTCCTTCTCCTCTCCTCTCCCCTCTCTCTCCTCCCTCCCCTCTCCTCTCTCCTCCCTCTCTCCTCTCTCCCCTCTCTCTCTCCTCTTCCCCCTCCCTTCTCCTCCCTCCCTCCCCCTCCTCTCTCTCCTCCCTCCTCCCTTCTCCTCCTCTCCTCCTCTCCTCTCCCTTTCTCCTCTCTCTCTCTCCTCTCCTCCCTCTCCCTCTCCTCTGTCCTCTTCCCCTCTCCTCTCTCCTCTCTCCTCTCTGCTCCTCTCCCTCTCCTCTCTCCTCTCTCTCTGGCTGAGCAGAACTCACGGTGGCGCGCAAATACACAAACAAACAAGCAAACAAACAAAGAAACAAACAAACAAACAAACAACCGCCATAGAAAACAAACAAACAAACAAGCTAGCGAGCGAGCCAACTAGCAAACTAGCAAACAAGCGAAGAAACTGTGAACTGTGTCCGACCTTTCTCTCTCCTCCCGTTGCCCGCCAGATATATGCGCTCATGTTTGCCAATGTCTGCGCCGCTAGCTGGTCGCTAGTTAGCTCGCTCCAGAGAGACGCTATTCCTTCCCCCCCCCCCGACCCCACACACACACACACACACACACACACACACACACACACACACACACACACACACACACAGACACACACACTCCAGCTCGGAAAGAAAGCCCAAAGCAGACTTCGCTTTTGTGTTGTCGCGACAACCACCTTGTGGTCGCTCGATGTCCGACATCACACACACACACACACACACACACACACACACACGTTACACACACACACGCAAAACAACATGTGTATGTGTGTGTTACCGGGTGGCGTCGGGGGGGGGGGGTCCGCTGGTCACGATCTCCCATCCCGGCCCGGCTTTGAGTAGCTTCAGTAAGAAAGTAGCTTCACCAACTTCTCGGACGGTGAATTCATTATTTCGGGCAATGTTGAATCGTTTTGTGTAATAAAAAAATACAGAAAGTTAGACTCTGTGGTAACCGCGGCCAAACACACAAACCGACTTGGACGTGGAATTAATATTTCCTCCGTCGATCTCATTACAGCGTGTCCAGGTGGCTCGCGATTGAATTCTGAAATATATTTCCGTCAAATTTTTACCGCGGCGTGTTGCTCGAAGTATCAAATAATTTAGTTTGAGTTTTTTGTTTTTTTTAAATGAAGACCCGGCCAAAAAAATACACTTGAACTGTGCATCCTGGAGGGCTTTGGCACTTGGGACGTTATTAAAGGATTGTTTTCGCCGCTTCCACACTTTATTTTTGCGACTTGTGCTGCTTTTTGGAAGACGTTTCGAAAACGAATCGTATTCCCAATACAGACCCGACCGCGTGGTTGCCGTGGTAGCTACAACTTTGCAAGCGGGTTCTTATCACGCGGAGAACCAGGGACGTGTGAATATCGATGTCACACACACACGACGTCGGTACTCGTACGCGGGACGGCTCGGAATTGTTCCTCACTCGCCGCCGTTTGTCTGACCTTTTGCGAGCGGCGATCGCTGATCCAGGCCAATCCAAACACACGCTAGGCTATCTTAGCGCCACCTGGGGCCCCCCCCCGCCGCGTGTCGCTAGGCAGCGGCGTGCGCGCGTAGCTCGTTTGTTAGCGTTCCCACAACGGTCATCCGCTAAGTCGGCGGTGCCTGCTGCCGCCGATATCCCGTAAGCCCGCTCCCGGGTGTCGGGGAAAAATCAGTCGGTACTCGGGTACTTTTACTCAAGTACTCACTGACGGATTAAAATTTGTATTCGAGCACAAATTGCCGAGCCACAATAAACAGGAATTTTATTCCGCGAGGCTTCCAAAAGCAATTGTGTTACTTTGCTTTCGTTTATTTTAGGTTTATTCATTTGTAAAATTGTTCGGATCACAACAAGTAGGACACATTCGGGCCAACCTTGACTGGCTCACACAAGCTACAAGCTAACACACTTTAGCGTCATCATCATTTAACATGATTTTTCTTGTCGATGACGATGACGTACTTTTACTTATGATATGTTTCGTACTATTCCACGTCAAAGTCCTTTAATATACGACGAGTATAACTCTCCATGGATGATTTATACTACTGATACTACTGATACTACTGATAATACTGATACTACTGATACTACTGATAATACTGATAATACTCGTACGACTTCCTGAGAGGGTGTTGACTGACACTTGAGTACAGAACACGACGCCATTTGCATTAAACACATCCCATATCTTGCTGTCAACACACACACACACACCACACACACACACACACACACGCACACACACACGCACACGCAAGTTTTCCCTCCTGTGCTTCTTAACTGTGGAATTAGGCAGCCCCCACCGACCGCCAGGTTTCCTCCTCGCGGTTTTTTTTTTGTAATTGTTTTGCCATTTAAATATTCCTTGAGCATTAATTCCGCTTTTGAACGTCGAGAAAGCGTATAATTGGGCTTTAGGCTAGCGGCGGCGGCGGCGGCGGTGGCGGCGGGGGGAGGGGGGGGGGGTGAGGGGAAGAGGATCGTGGAATGGAAAAATACAAACTCCGACTGTCTTCTGTGTTCTACCGGCGAGCCATTATAAGCGCCGCCACCGCGGTTATCTCACGTTCAACAGCAGGAGCTGAACATAATTTGCGTGTGTGTGTGTGTGTGTGTGTGTGTGTGTGTGTGTGTGTGGTGTGTGTGTGTGTGTGTGTACGTGTGTGTGTGTGTGTGTGTGGTGTGTGTGTGTGTGTGTGTGTGTGTGTGTGTGTGTGTTGTATTTATGAACAAATGTGCCCATTAGGAGTAGAATCGCACTTCCAAAGTCATTTGTGTGCACGTGAGTCTGTGTGCGTGTGTGTGTGTGTGTGTGTGTGTGTGTGTGTGTGTGCGTGTGTGTGTGTGTGTGTGTGTGTGTGCGCGCGGTGCTTGTGTGTGTGTGTGTGTCGTGTTTACTTATGATTTATACATACAGTAGCATGTACAGTATGTCGCTGTATGAAGGTCAAGTCCATATCCTCCAAACGGTCCGACTCTATAACATTCAAACCCACACTCGTTGAGTTCTTCATCAACACGCTCCAATCCACAAGTGAGAAGGAGAGAGCCGAGAGAGAGAGAGAGAGAGAGAGAGAGAGAGAGGGTGTATCAGCGGGATAAATACGGGGTTGAAAGCAATCGCCGCCACCATTGCCATCGCCGTGCGACATTTTCCGTTAACGATGTCCCCCCCCCCCCCCCCCGTCGAGGTGTCCCTGTATTATCCCGCCGCCCACACTCCCCCCTGACTCCTCGCTCGCTCATCGGACCCCGCGGTATTCAAGATAGCGCGGTACGTGGCTATCGCTACGACCCGCGGCCTGCCCTCCGTGTCCACACGTGCACACATGTACACATGCACAGGCACGCACGCACACACACACACGTACACACACACACGTACACACACACGTACACACATGTACGCACGCACATACACACGTACACACGCGCACGTAAACACGCGTACACACACACGTGCACACACACGTGCACACACACGTGCACACACACACACACATGTACACACACAGACACACACACGCACACACACACACTCCCATCTCTCTCAACACACTGACACACTGACTCACACAAAACATACGCACTCTCCCTCCCTCTCTCTCTCTTCTCTCTCTCTCTCCTCTCGGTGTCTCTGTATCTCTTTGTCTCTCGCTCTCTCTGTATCCCTCTCTCCCTCTGTCTGTTTCTCTCTCTCTCTCTCTCTCTCTGTCTCTCTTTCTCTCTCTCACACACTGACACACTGACTCACACAAAAACACACACTCTCTCTCTCTCTCTCTGTATCTCTCTTGCTGGGTGTCTCTGTATCTCTCTCTCTCTCTCTCTCTCTTCTCTCTCTCTCGCTGACTCACACACACACACACACACACACACACACACACCACACACACACACACCCCCGCCACCTCCCCGCCACCCGGAGGCAAGGTCGCCAGCGCTCTCCACTAATGACTGCAATTAATTATGGGGTAAATCACCGTAAAGAAAAAAAAGAAAAAAGAAAAGGCACAGAGCACCAACAGCGACGCCCACTTCGCCCAATTATTGTATTGTCCCCCCACCCCCCCCCCCCCCCCCTGGGGCCTCGCGCTACGATGAAGAAAAGTCGGGTGAACTTATCGTGATTTCAGCGCTTTTGTATTCATTTTTTTTTTGTTGTTCTGGCCTTTTGAGTCAGATCGTGCCAAACGTTAAAATTAAATCAAAGCCGGTTTTTTTTTTTCCGGTCAGTCGGTCGGTCGGTCGGTCCGAACCCCCGTGCCAAGATGAAGCAACGATTTATTATATTTTATTATATTTGTATTTGTTAAATCTAAAAGCAGTGCCAACTTTGTTTTTTGTTTTTTTCTTCTCTGCGTACAATCGTGTATTTATTGACACGCCGTACCGTCGCAAACGTTTTAGTTTTCTTCGGCTGTTTTTTCGAGATAGAGGCTAAAGTTTCGGTTGGATGTGTATTTTTTAATTAGCAGTTTGCATAATTAACAAACAAATTTGTGAAGCGAACGGCGTCTAAAAGCGCACGCCGTGCCCTTAAACATTCCCTGAATATCGCATATCGAATATTGATTTTGTTCTTTGTATGCTTTTATCTCCTGCTATGAATGTGTTATTATTTATGTGAATAAAATAAAAACTTTAATCAACAGTTGTGGACGGGATAAGACCCTCGAGGGGGGGGGGGAGAACTGATTCCAGCGCCCGATTTTCTCTCTAATTTCCGCCAGGGAGGATAATTCCACTTGAAAATGAGGCAGTTTAGTCGTTAAGCAGTTTAGTGGTAAAACGCTCCCATGAAGCAGATCTCATCCCAGCCCCCAGCGGCTTGAACCTGACTATGTGGATAGCCTATGCTCTCTCTCTCTCTCTCTCTCTCTCTCTCTCTCTCTCTGTCTCTCTCTCTCTCTCTCTCTCTCTCTGTGTTTGACAAAAACAGATTCATTAGCACCAATTACGCCGTTAAAGGATTTTCCTGTAATGAAATTCATGATAACACAAGTTACAACACAGAGGAGAGAAAGAGAGAGACGGAGGGAGGGGAGGGTGGGGACGGAGGGGGAGATAGGAGGGAGATGGAGAGGGAGGGAGAGGAGAGAGAGGGAGAGGAGAGAGAGATACAGACGTAGAGATCGGGAGACAGAACGTAGTGAGAGAGATCCAAAGAAGGAGGGAGAGGGAGAGAGAGAGAGAGAGAGAGAGAGAGAGAGAGAGAGAGAGAGGATAAATATGCCTCAAATCCATTGATGGAGAACGACGCAAAAAGTTAAAACCTAATGAAACATGAGGGAGAGAGCGAGAGAGAGAGAGAGAGGGAAATAGAGGGAGCGAGGGGGAGAGAGGCAGGGAGAGAAAGAGAGAGAGAGATCTAAGGGGTGAAGACGGAGGCTCGATGAGATGGCTTCTACTCAACCGTGAGATTGATGGCCAAGAAAGGGAGGCAGGGATAGAGAGACATAGGGATGGTGTTGGAGAGAGAGAGCGAGAGGGAGAGAGGGCGAGAGAGAGAGCGAGAGAGCAATGTGTGTGGAAGAGAGGGAGGATTCAGAGGGTTGATGAAAGGAGAACAAGGCGTCACACACACACACACACACACACACCACACACACACACACACACACACACACACACACACACACACACACCCTATCTCAAATGAGATCTTCTCTCTCTCTTCTGCATCGGCGATGCGAGAGAGCAAAGGCTTCATCACACGGCCACCCTTCACACACACACACACACACACACACACACACACACACACACACACACACACACACACACACTCTACTCATGTACTCACCGGTGGTGTGGGTATGGGTGGTGAGGGGTGGTGGGGTCCATATGAATAGATCCTGCCAACCCCCCCCCCCCCCCCCCGGCTGGTGTACCCTCACCCCAGACCGAGATAAGGCTCTTATCACAGAGGGGTGCCCCACTTCGCCGAGAGGTTCAGAGAACTGTGTGTTCCCTCGCGGACAACAAGCGGCACTTGGTGTCGCCTCAGAATTCGCCTCAGAGTTTGCGGACGGCCTTGACTCACTGGAATTTGCATTTCTATCGACCCTCCTGTTTTGCTTGACCCCGTTTGTCTCTTTTCTGTCTTGCCACTTCCAGATGCGTCCGGGGACGGCCGCCGCGGTGGACCTTCCTCGCCGCGCCACGACCACCACGGAGTGCCGCCGCACGCCGGCGCCATGGGCCCGCTAGGACGTCCCGGCGGCGAAGGCGCTGCTGCTGCCGCTGCTGCTGCTGCTGCTGCTCTCCGACCGCCGGCGGCGCGCCCGGTCTGACGCCGTTGATGTCCCAACGTCCGCGGAGGCAGCCTCGGAGGACCCGCGATGGTGGCGTGGCCCTGGTGTTCCCCGTGGCCCCTGTGAGGCCGCATCCCGAGTGAAACCCGCCACCGCCGTCCCTCCGCCCGCCCGCCAGCCCGCCCGCCCGCCATGCCTTCGAAGGTCTCCTGCCTGTACCTTCTGACCGTGGTGTGCTGGGCCAGTGCTCTGTGGTACCTGGGCGTCTCGCGGCCCTCCTCCTCCTACGTCGGGCAGCTCAGCATCCCGGTGCGGCAGACGGGCAAGCAGCAGCCGCTCGCCGCCGGCGCCGGCAAGAACGGCACGCTGGGCAACATGCGCACGCGCTCCCTCAACCCGCACGACTTCGCCTACGTGGTCAACGAGGAGCGCAAGTGCGAGGCCGAGGCCCCGTTCCTGGTCATCCTCATCAGCACCACGCACAAGGAGTTTGACGCGCGGCAGGCCATCCGCGAGACGTGGGGCGACGAGAGCGCCTTCGCCGCCTCCGCCGAGGAGAAGGAGGTCCGCGTGGTGACGCTCTTCCTGCTGGGCCGCCACGCCGACGCCGTGCTCAACCAGATGGTGGCGCAGGAGAGCCAGATCTTCCACGACATCGTGGTGGAGGACTTTGTGGACTCGTACCACAACCTGACGCTCAAGACCATGATGGGCATGCGCTGGGTGGCCACCTTCTGCCCCGCGGCGCAATACGTGCTCAAGACGGACAGCGACGTCTTCGTCAACATGGAGAACCTCGTGTACAACCTGCTGAAGCCCGCCACCAAGCCGCGGCGGCGGTACTTCACGGGGTACGTCATCAACGGCGGGCCGATCCGGGACGTGCGCAGCAAGTGGTACATGCCCCGGGACCTGTACCCGGACAGCAAGTACCCGCCCTTCTGCTCGGGCACGGGCTACGTGTTCTCGGCCGACGTGGCGCAGCTGGTGTACAACGTGTCGCTGCACACGCGGCTGCTGCACCTGGAGGACGTCTACGTGGGCGTGTGCCTGCGCAAGCTGGGCATCCACCCCTTCCAGAACAGCGGTTTCAACCACTGGAAGATGGCGTACAGCCTGTGCCGCTACCGCCGCATCGTCACCGTGCATCAGATCTCGCCCGAGGAAATGCACCGCATCTGGAACGACATGACCAACAAGAAGCACCTGAAATGCTAGCGGGGCAGGAGGAGAACCAGGGCTGGGTCCGGTTGGGGGTAGGAGCGGGAGCCGGGGACGTTTTCTTGTCCCCGTGCCGGGTCACCGAAGTGTTCAATATGCTTTGTGAACGGGGGGGGGGATTCGTATTGGCAAGCTATCCAGGGGGGGCCATTGTCCACGACACTGATTGCCTTTCCAGTCCTGAGCAGGAGGGCCAAAGCAATTCTCCTCTCTCCTCGGGATAATTCATTACGTTGGCTCACTAAGGCTGTCGACAGGTGTGCCTGTTGGCGGGAACTGACTGAGTGACCGGCGTAATAGGCACAGCGAGAAGGTGGGTGGGGGGGGGGGGGGCGGTGAAATTCTCTTTATTTTATCGCAGTAAGTGACACAACTAAGTTATGTTTCAATCACGTTGCGGTCGGGAAAAGGACCGTCATCGTCTAAATCTCTCGGCAGAGCCATGGCGGGTATTTGATTAGGTTCCCGTAAAGATGCAGCGATAGTCTTTAAACGTCCACCTCGATGTACGATGTCACGAGATCAGTCTCCCAGCCTTACCCGGTGGACTGTACTGTACCGACAGGTTAAACCGATCGAGTCCGCATTACATCGAGGTGGCCGTTTCCCACTTGTGATGTCACTAGACGGTCGTCACGTGGCAATCGTGAAACGGCTCGCGATGCAACGGCTAATCACACTCCCACCTGGTGGCGTAATATGTCCCCTTTCTTTTGCACATTTTACACATTTTGGTCGATCACAAAAGTGTTCACGTTCATGATGAATGTCTGCGTCATTCCAGCGTCCGAGGACCAAGTGTGGTTCGGAGAGCAACGCTTCCCCACATCGTGCGCTAAATCTACCGATCCATTGTCCGAAAAGCGCAACCTCTCGAAGGTGGCGGACCTCGCCGACGTTCAGGTTGCGGCGTCCGGTCGGTCGTAAATGTATTATTATTATTATTATTATTATTATTATTATTATACGTCGTTTTCAGAAGTCTCACACCTATTTTCTTACGGAGCGCCGGATCTTTCTATCGTACGCGGAGCAAGAAAGCAGTGACGAAGACGGGGGAGGAGGGCTTTTCTCGCCGACGTCTTCAGCGGGCCGACGTCCTCAGCGGCCGGAGGAGCAGCTTGCGCGCGCAGCAATCCCCGAGCGGATTTTTTCCCAGTTTCCTCTTGCCCGGCGTGGGTGTGGGAGTGGGGATGCTGATGCGGTTTTTGCGATTTGTCGTCATGGCGCCGCTGTGGGCAGCCTCGTGGGCGGATCTATTTTATACCACTTGAACTTGAAAGAACGGCACCGGCAGACGTCCCGGCAGGCAGCTACCCCGCCGTGCCGCTAACGACGAAGCTAACCACGTGTATTTAATTGCTTTTTTGTCTTCTTTCTTTCTTCCTTTTTTTTTGGAGTGGTGCACGTGAAGGGGGGAGAGCGAGCAGGCCGGTCATGACCAAACGAGTAGGTGCGAGGCGCTGCGCGAACATGAATAGCGAGCGATCAGGGTGAGCACTGCACACACAGGCATTATCACACGCAAAACGTGTCAGCAGCGAGCGTTCACGGCTTGTCATGTCATTTCATCTACGAAGCAAGGGCACGCACTGCACACGCAAGGATACGAGAAGTTCACAAACAGTGGCATGCTCAGTACGTTGCACGACACACAAACATAGTCATCATCACACAGTATCAGTCAACATTTGGAAGCTCTGATGTGACGTGCACGATCACGTCTACGCGTACACGCAGACAACTGAAGCGTAGGAAGTCATGCGATGGCACTCAATACGTGCATCTGTCATCAACGACACATCAGCCACACAGAGACAAAGTCAACGATGTCACTGTTCGAGACGTTTGTCGCAATACTAACGCATGATCACATACACGCACTAACACTAATAAACTAAAAGTCAATACAATGATCTAACTCCAGATATACGTTGTATCTATCTGCTTACATCAGGACGAGGTCGGATCACACACACATACAATACGCCAATGCCATTTTTCATCATCTCACGACGATTGTTAGTTGTAGTAAGGCATATGAGTATGCACACGTCAGATGCGACTCAGTACTGTCGCAGTCATCGGCGAGCACACAACCTCACACAAGACTGCAAACCGCTCCCGGCTATAGCTCATTTCCATGGCCAGTGTGTGCTGTCTGCAAGACACCACCAACATGCGCACACACACACACATCACACACACACACACACGCACACACACACACTCCTCTCCAAATATAGAAATAGAATTGCATGAGCCGCGTGCAGAAGTGTGTTTCGGTGTCATTGTCGACTACAGCGGCGTTTCAGAATGTGATCCAGCGGCATCTTACTATCATCTATCGTCTCTACTTTCACAGTAATCCCCGGCCCCCTTCCTCCCCAGGAAGCACGAGGTCGGCTGTGCCAAGCAGGGGTTTTTCCTGGCCGCTCTCGCCTTGGCCGGGAAACCCAACCCCACCCATACGCCGGGTGCACCCCCCACCCACCACCCCTCCACACTCCCCTTCCCCCTTTACATCCATTAGCTGCCCCCCTGAGACCACAACCTTTAGAACATGATGAAGAAGGGGGGTGTTGGTGGTGGTGGAGGGGTTGGGGTAGTTCAAGGTGCAGGTTCGGTTCACCTGCCATCAGGTGGACATGGCGGCGAGAGGACACCCTAGACCACTATCTCATCTCTTAATGTGCCAATCACAAGTGGTGCGACTCCAAAATCGGTGCGGCGAGAGGACGAGCACCTAGCAGCACACACACCATACTCCCTATACTACCCAGTCTAATGCAGTACACGAGTAGAGTTGGGGCTGTATCACAAACGACCGGACACACACAATCGATAAGGCACCCTTCCTATGTGGTATTCCTCGGGCGTCTAACATATACACCTCCAGCCAACCAAGCACCTCTCATTGGTACACACCACGAACAAAACAGGAGGATATCAGAGGAGGGAAGCTGAATCCACATTCAACGACAACGTCAGCGATCACAGGCAACCCGGCGGACAGCACTCCAATGGCCTGGGCTCTGGGGTTACAAGCAGGGATTGTGAATGGCACGACCCATCCACACATCCAGACGAACGAAGACACAAGCCTATTTTGCAATGCGACATAACATTTCACACACCCATTTAGAACACAATGTGACACAGAGGAATTGTGGGAACTTACATCGTAGATTCCAGGGCGGGTTGGGGGGGGGGGGGGGTGGACACACACACACACACACACACACACACAAACACAAGCACGCGCTCACAGCAGGTCCTCAGACGGTGACAACAACAACAACAACAACAACAACGGGACGTTTTGCGTCTAAGCGCACAGCTGTTGCTACGGTGCCGCCACCGTCCTAATGAGATCTCTCCGTTGTTTCTCCTTCCCCTTCTCCTTCTCCTTCTCCTTCTCCTTCCCCTTCTTCTTCTCCTTCCCTTCCCGCCGCCGTTTCTCTTCTCTTTTTTCCTCGGAAGCCGTCGACGACGACGACCGCCCCGCGCTCGTCGACGACGCACACCTTTGATCACGTCTCCGCATCCGCAATACGCAATCCGCATCCAACAGCCGACAGATGCACACGCACCCACACCCACACACACACCCACACACTAGCGTGATGTTTTTTTTTCGGGGGTGAGGGGGGGGGGGGTGGTTTTGGGGGTGGGGTGGGTGCAAGGGAGTTTTGTTATTGTGGTTGGTTTTTAGCTGTTTTGGACTGTGCGGATGTTGTTTGGTAGTCGTGTTTCGGTGTGTTTGGGCTTTGTTGGTGGATGGTTTTACTATGCTATTTTGGGGTGGCGGTGGTTTTTGGTGTTTGGGGTCTTTTGCGGCGTATTGTGTGGTTTTGGCTGGGAGGGGTTTTTTTGGGTGTGGAGGGATGGGGAGGGTTGTGTCATATGTGTGTGTGTTCTTGGGTGTGTGTGTGTTGTGTGTGTGTGTGTGTGTGTGTGTGTGTGTGTGTGGATGTGCGTGTGTGTGTGTGTGTGTGTGTGTGTGTGTGTGTGTGTGTGTGTGTGTGTGTGTTTATGTATGTGTTTTGTGTGTGTGTGTGTGTTGTTGTATGTGTTGTTTGTGTGTGTGTGTGTGTGTTTGTATGTATGTGTTTGTGTGTGTGTGTGTGTGTGTGTGTGTGTGTGTGTGTGTGAGTGTGTTGTGTGTGTGTGTGTGTGTGTGTGTTGTGTGTGTGGTGTGTTGTGTGTGTGTGTGTGTTATGTGTGTGTTGTGTATGTTGTGTTTGTGTGTGTGTGTGTGTGTTGTGTTTTTGTTGATGTTTTCAATTGCAAAACTGTTTTTTGGTTGAGGTGACGGGGCTTGGCGGGGAGTGATTGTACGGTACGTCGTGCGCTGTGGATGTGCAGTGTTTTGTGATTTATGCGCTGTGGCATAATTGTATTGGGTTTGTGTTGTTTACGCGCTTGGTAGTTAAGGGGAGAGAGGGCTTTGTATACCGTTCTCGTGTGAGGCAGGAGTGTCGCGCCGTTTCTCTTCGGAAGCCGTCGACGACGACGACCGCCCCGCGCTCGTCGACGACGCACACCTTTGATCACGTCTCCGCATCCGCAATACGCAATCCGCATCCAACAGCCGACAGATGCACACGCACCCACACCCACACACACACACCTCACAATAACCACAATAAGAAAGAGAGAAAATACAAAATGCAATCTCAAATCCAGTTATCGTTAAAAAGAAGTTTGGATGTTTTATTTTTGTTGTGTTTGTTGTGTTGTTTGGGTACTTTTTTTTTTATTCTTTAAAACGGGGGAGGGGAGAGGAAAAAAAANNGAACTCTGAGCTCTTCTCCGTCAGAAACAAACAAATCCGAACCAGAGAGGATTGTGGGTATCGAGTCAGTCTCGAGTGGTGATGGAGTCTGCCCCCCCACCACCACCCCGCCGGCATCCTTGAGAAAGTCGACAAGCTCCTGACTGTGTGTGTGTGGGTTAATGCGTGCATGTGTCGGTGTGTGCGGTGTGTGTTTGTCCGTGTGTGTGTGTGTGTGTGTGTGTGTGTGTTTGTCCACGTGTGTGTGTATGCGTGTGTGTGTGTGTGTGTTTGTCCACGTATGTGTGCGGTGTGTGTGTGTGTGTGTATGTGTGTGTTTGTCAGCGTGTGTGTGTGTGTGTGTTTGTCAGCATGTGTGTGTGTGTGTGTTTGTCAGCATGTGTGTGTGTGTGTGTGTTTGTCAGCATGTGTGTGTGTGTGTGTTTGTTTGTCCACGTATGTGTGTGTGAGTGTGTGTGTTTGTCCGCATATATATATGTGTGTGTGTTCCCACGTGTGTGTGTGTGTGTGTGTGTCTGCGTGTGCCCACATAATGTGTGTGTGTGTGTGTGTGTTTGTCCACGTATGTGTGTGTGTGTGTGTGTGTTTGTCCACGTATGTGTGTGTGAGTGCGTGTGTTTGTCCGCATATATATATGTGTGTGTGTTCCCACGTGTGTGTGTGTGTCTGCGTGTGCTCACATAATGTGTGTGTGTGTGTTCCCACGTGTGTGTGTGTGTGTGTGTGTGTAGTCACATGGCAACTGTGAAACGGCTTGCGATGGCTCATCACACTCACAACTGGTGGTGCAATATGTCCCCTTTAATGTATAATTGTTGTACGGCGATCGACAATATTAGATTCTTTTTGTATTCCCCCCTCGCATCTGCTTTAACCCAACACCTGGATTGAAAGATGTAGACATTGAGACTAAATGTGTAAATGTGTTGAATTAATCAGCATGTTGAGATTTAATTCATCAAGGTTTATCAAGGTCAGGTACAATTCCCCGTGATTACGGTGATCGTTTCATTCATTCCATTTCTCCCAGCAGCCCCACCCGTCATACCGACGTCCCAGTGTGTACAGCGCGACGTGTCACCAACCACCACCACCATGTGATTTGTAGTATCGTTATATATATTATATATATATAATTATGTGATTATATAATTACATAAGCGGCGGATCATTACGAGGCTGTTTATCGTATTCCTGACTTGACCTTTTCAATCTCCTTTTTTAAAAATGACCCCGAGCCAGACACCCTCACCCCCCGGCTGCTCCCGACGTGTTGTTTGTTGGCGCTGCGAAGCAATTCACCGTTAAATATCTACAGCTTCTCTCAAGCCTTTCTCTTGCGTAGGTTACTAGCTAGCCCCCCCCCCCCCCCCCGTCGGGGGGGGGGGGGCGGGCTAGCTAGTAACCTTTGCGCCAAAAAGGTTACTAGCTATTTCCACGCCCAACCTCGGCGTGGAAATACGTTCTCGGCAATCATTAAGTCCGCTATCTATCGCCGCGACCCCGGTATGCAAATATCGGGCCCGAGAGCGCCCCCCGCCCCCCCCGACCCACATGTTGGGCAACACCATTATTTTTTCGCTTACGAGAGAGAGAGAAGAGAGAGAAGAGAGAGAGAGCGGAGACACTACGAGTCGTAATAACATCTAAAAATAAATCTGAGCGCCGAGTCATCATGGGCCCGCGAGGGTGTTAAATGAACCCTGTAACTAGCGGCGGCGTTGTTGTCGAAAGTTTAGATTAGCAAAATGGAAAGAGGCGCGCGCTAGCAGAAGGCTAGCGGCTGTGATAGCCCGCAGTCAGACGGGGGGGGGGGGCGTTGTTAAGCGAAGTCGCGCGGCGCTGACTCACTGACTAAGTGGCTGAGCGTTAGTTTTTGCCGTCGTCATTTTGTCCCCCGCCCTCCCTCTCTCTCTCTCTCTCTCTCTCTCTCCTCTCTCTCTCTCTCTCTCTCTCTCTCTCTCTCTCTCTCTCTCATATCCATCCATCCTTCCAGCCAGGAGACGGATGCCTCACCGTCTGTGCTCATGTCACAAACAACTTTCCATTCGCCGTAAAAAAAACCTGAAGTGACCTCCTGGCGACCTCTCCCCCCCCGCCCCCCCCCCCGGGGAACATAAAACAACGGGCCGTAAAATAAAGAAATGACACACACACACACACACAACACTCTCTCTCTCTCTCTCTCTCTCTCTCTCTCTCTCTCTCTCTCTCTCTCTCTCTCTCTCTCTCTCTCTCTCTCTCTGTCTCTCTCTCTCTGTCTCTTTCTGTGCCTCTCTCTCTCTCTCCCCCTCGTTCTTTGGATCTCTCTCTCTCTACGTTCTGTCTCCCGATCTCTATGTCTGTATCTCTCTCTCTCTCTCACACACACACACACACACACACACACACACACACGCACACACACACTCACACACTCACACACTGGCGTCTGTGTTCCGCCAGGGCTGTGAACTCGACAAACTCGACGACTCGACCGAGCGAGGCGAGAGAGCAGCTCAAACGCCGCCCATAAATCGCCCGTCGACAACGTTCTTCGGGAATATAAATAAAAAATAAATAGAACGTATATAAAAAAAAATAATAATAATAAAGTCCAGACCGGATGAGTTGTGGCGCGGGTCGTCGGGAGCTGGGAGTTGTAGTTCTTTGACCGTGGGGTCGGTGCTTATGTCGAAGAGAAGTGTTGAATTTATGACTTCATGAGTTCTGCAGGGTGCAGCTGGGAGTTGTAGTATGTAGTTTGTAGTTTTATTGCAGGTGAACCCTTCTACAGAGGGGAGGCTTTGAATGCTGGGCTGGGCTTTGTGGTTGTCTTGGGAGTTTTTGTTGGGATCAACGCACCGAATGGAACCAAAGGAAGTGACTCAATGATTCATAATTA
>PIJE02002547.1:30899-32479 GCA_002895965.2 Coryphaenoides rupestris
TAAAGGTTAATATAACGTGTAGTATAAGCGTCCATAAGGGGGGGGGGGAGTGGGGGTCAGTTGGGGGGTCAGTGGGGGTCCCGGGTTCTTGTCTAATCTTCTGAATTTCGTGAAACACTCGTGTGTGTAAATAAGCAGCAGCAGCAGCCAATGGCGGCGGGGAAATTATGCAAATGAAGAGAAGAAGAAGAAGTCGAGAGAAACGACCTCCGTGGCAAATCCAATTATTATTAACCTCGTGTGGCACTTCCTGCCAGGGAGCCAATCAGGCTTAAGCTGATAAAGGCAGAAGAAAAGCGAACGCACACATGGGTGCCCTCAGACACACACACACACACACACACACACACACACACACACACACACACACACACACACACACAAGCGGCGGTAATTCAATTTACCGGCAGAGCGTTGTCAATTTCAATCGGATTGCCGTTGGTCGCCCTTCTGAGGCGCGGATAAAAGGACGCGGACGTGGACGTGGACGTCAATCCAAATAATTTAATATTCGCCGCTAAATACGTTTAGCCACGCCGTCCGTCGTCGTCGTCGTCGTCGATTATCGTGGCTTAAACATTTAGGATCGTAGCTTTTCATTGACGTTCAATTTCACGCTGATACGAGCGCTGTCGCTGAAACGCTTCCAATGCTAATACTGCTGAGTACACGCCGTCTTTACTACCCACGAATGATGCCGCTCGTAGTACTACTGCTGTACAACCCGTTTGTTCTACTAACGCGACTACTTTCAGGCCCGGTGAACCGATCCAGTCGGCGCACATCTGGGTGGACACTCCCACTTGTGATGTCACTTTGTCACAATGACCCAAATTTCAGTCACATGACCACGTGACTGTTGTACACCCGGTGGTTTTGTAAAGTTAATGTTCTTTGTGCGTTGTCTCTGTCTCAAATAAACGTCGTTAATTAATTGATCAATCTTTGCCTTTTCGATACGACGCAAACGGAGAGCGCGAAGAGACGCGACATTTCCGATTTTTCCCAAATTTCTCGGTAATACGAAGTAATGCGGGAAAAGAGGTCCGAACTCGACTCGGTTTTTTTTCGTCGTGTGTGTGTGTAGTGTAGTTGGAGTGTCGTCGCGTCGAATGTGAACTCGCGGCGGCGGCGGAGTCTGCGTCTTGTCGAGGCCGTTCGTACGGGAAATTCAATCAAACTCCCTCCCCGCGTGTCCGGCAGCAGCTGAACGGAACGGCTGTCATGTCTCGGGTCGTATCGGTCACGTTGGACTCAAGGTGATCTCTCCGCACGCGTGTGTTTGTGTGTGTGTGTGTGTGTGTGAGAGAGAGAGAGAGAGAGAGGACGAGAGAGAGAGAGAGAGAGGGAGGGAGAGAAAAGCAGGAATGACAGGGGAAAAGTGAAAATTGATTGCTTTTTCGGTTAATATAGTTTAGGTTATATTTTGAACTAACCGCAAACTGAAACGTATTTTCAGCTCAGGCCTTAGGCTGTTCACGCGTGTGTGTGTGTGTGTGTGTGTGTGTGTGTGTGTCTTGAGCTGCTACTCCATGTTGCTCCAGTGTAAGTGTCGGAGATGAGTGTGTGTCGGTGTGTGT